>PNEQ01099278.1:0-11392 GCA_003012365.1 Medauroidea extradentata | reverse complement strand
CTTCAAAGTCAAAATTTGCATATTTTTACTTCATACAAAACTTGAAAACCAGTAAATATAATGAAATGGAAAAAATCTCATCAAAACTACACGTCACCGTCTACGGCTTGAAGCATATACAAACACATTATAAAATATTTCTGTGTTTAAAATAAATTTCTAAAAGTACCCAAAAAAAATTTAAATTTTGAAATTTTTTTTTTTTAACATAAACATTTTTTGTAACGGGTTTTAAATGCTACAGGCCATAGACAGTAACGCGTAGTTTTCATATGATTTTTTTCATTTCCTTATGTTAACTAGTTTTCAAGTTTTGTATGAAGTAAAAATACGCATATTTTGACTTTGAAGTGCCATTACGGGAAAACTAGATGAGCTAATTATTTTCCGTTAGAGGTATATGTACTCTCAAGTAATGTGTACAAAACTAACACTATTTCATACAAATATAAAATTATGTTCTTTCCCTACTGAACAACCTTAAGGAGCTACGTACCGTACGTGTTTGTTTATACTTCCCCCCCCCCCTCCAAGTGCTGTTTTAATAATTACAGAGTTTATTTTATCTTTATTGCTTATCGTTATGGTTCAGTCAAATGCTTGTTTTATTTGCTTGTGATGTTTATTTGCTTTCCACCTCGTAGGCTTGCATAGCTTAATAATTCAGATATACTTACATCCCCCAGTTTACATCTCATTTTACAGTCAACACTTTAGCTTCAAACAAGAAGTAACATAACTATCAACGCAACGACACTGGCTGCCTCCACATCTGTATATTATTTTTATTTTATTTATTTTACTACGCCCAGCCTCGTGACATTATAAATCGTGTAATTCTTTCATATAATTTGGCCCTGCCAAATCAAGCAACTTATGTTTGCGATATTCTAAATCAACTTCTAAAATACAACCATTATTTGAATTATCTTTTAAATTCATTATTTGCTTTTCCCAATAATCTGAATCGTTGAGTTTATGATTTTTCCGTTCAAAACCTCCAAAAGCTAAACATTTTGTCATTGCCCAACCGTATAAATTATATGCATCTAATTATTCTAATTTCGAAATTTCGATTGTAGGATTATAATTTTTCGTATATTTATTATTTGCTTTTGCGTGTTTTTACAACATCGGGAGATTCTACCTCTAATTATTTTTTCAATCATTAATATTTTATCATAATCAGTTAATAATTCTAATTCAATATATTTAATGTTTTAAAACATTGCGTCCCAAGCTAATCCTGGAGCAGCAAAATACCAAAAAGGGTCTAGTTTATATGTTTTTACATATACATCTTTAAATTTTCAAATATATCAGCTAACAATAAAACATCAACTTTATTATATAGTTCAGTTTATTCACCTAGATTTTTAATATTATAAATATTCCAAAATGTTTGCGAAAATTCATAATCTTCGTCACAAATATTAGTTTTATTTAAATTATTGTAAAAAATTTTCTTTCGATGGTAATTCTGTTTCCTAATTTTTTCTTCTAAGTTAATATAATCGCATGATTATACACCTTTTTTTACAACTTAATTTAAAGCTAAGTGTTCATTTGAAAAATATTTTGAAGTTTCATGATGTTAATCTTTCGTAAGGTGTTTAGAAAGTTTAACAATAGTAAATGCCATTAATTTAAACGTAGCAATAAATCTTAAATTTACTCCATCAGTTACACGTTTTGTGAAAGAAATATATTCTTCTTCATTGTTTCGAATTAAATAATTTTTTATTTTAATTTTTGAATTTTCCGAAATATTTTATAAATAAATGAGTGGCGTAACCTGAAAATTATGAATATAAATAGGATCAAAATTTGGGCTTTGATAATTTAAATTACATTTGTTATGGGACGTTCCTCTAAATTTTCCAGTTAAATGAATGTGGTCCGCTACTGAGTATTTTACTAGTTCACCCTTAAAAATAATATTTAATGTTTTTTTTTTTACCAATATGATAGTGTGTTGAGTTTTTATAATCATTTTCTTCTTTTTTAGTTAGTGGAATTATTGTTATTACCTTTCATATATTTTTTAAAAATATTTTTGAACTCTTCAATTAAAATTTTTACAAACACACTAGATGCATTTTTTCCTTTAAAATATACTGGGGGTTTAAATTTTTATTTTCATATTTTGTATAATAACAAAAACTTATTGGCTCGTGTTTTTGGATCGCTTTTGTATACGGGTTAGTCGGATTTGGCTCACAAGTATCTATTTTATTTAATAAACATTCAAAATCTGCATATACAGTAAATTGCACTTTTAAAGAATGATAGTAATTCTTAAATTATTTTTTTTTATTTGCTGTTTCTATTTTATCACTTTCATGTTATTTACTATATTTTTCGTGATTTTTTAATTTGTCTTCAGAATAAAATATAGTAAACATCGGTCACAAAGAAATTTTTTATTGTGGTTGTTTTAAAGCTGTGACCCAATTAGTCTAGAAAGATGTTTAATCCAACAATAGTGGTCATTATTTTTATTTTTAATATATAAAATATTTAAATTTTTATTAGTTTTACTGTATGTATTAACTAATGGATAAAATATATGCTCAGCGCCTGGTGAAGCAACCTTTGGGCTGCGCCCAGGTTTTGAACTGCGTTCGATTTTATTTTGTTCTTCTTTTTCTTCGTATGCATAAACATTAATAGAAATATCGGTTCTCTTTTCAAATATATCTTTTTAATTAATAAAATTTTAATTAATGTCATAATTACTAACTCTTTGAGGGTCTTTTTCTACAGGGTAAAGAGCTGATAAAACGCTCCATAAAAAGCATTTTTGATCATTATTTTTATCTTGTATAGCTACTTTTATTTGTTTAATTTTTCCTGACAAATCGACAAGATCGTCCCTTTAATGAACTAATTTTATTTATTCTTATATCTGGCTCATATATTTCTTCTAATACCCATTGAGATCCTTCTTTTTCAAATTTTTCCATTTCAGCCAAAATTTTGGAAGTAGCACTTTTGTAATAATCTTCTAAATCAGTTGTTTTTCAAATAAATTCATTTTTAGTTTTAAAAGACACGTCGTTATATTCTTTATCAGATAATAAGCGTTAAGTTGTAAATTTACTTTTAATCCTTTATGTTGCTCTAGTTCGTTTTCAATTTTGCATATTACAATGTTATGAAATATTGTTGTATCTATTTCATCAAATTTAATTCTAATACTATAAGTTCTTTTTATCAATTTTCAATTCCTGTTTCTTTTCCGAATATCGCATAACCATCATTTATTTTACAATCAATTTTTTTATCAGCTGCTTCTCTATGATTTTTATTAGTTTCGTGATTTTTTTAAAAATGATTGACAGTATTCTTATCCACAAATTTCACATTTTACTATAGTTTTTTCACTTTTGGTTTTTGGTTTATTTTTAATTAATTTTTCGGTTTATTTACTTTTAACTATTTTAACTCTATGGATTCTAGTTTTTTCATGACTTTTTTGTTCTGTATTTTATATTCAATATGACATTGTTCACATTTAACTAATATAGTATTTTTTTATGTTTTTTAGTTGCTAAATTTTTTCGAAACGAGAAGGTTTATAATAATTTTCACAGATATCACATTTGATTTTTTCTCTTGTATTTTTCTTCTTGGATATATTTTATGTGCTGGGAGAAGACATTTATGAATTCGACTTTTAAAATGACTTTTTTTATTTTTTGGATTATAATAATTTTGACAAATTTCACATTTAATTGGTTCTGTAGCGTCAGGCATGTTATTTTTCATTTATAAAGAAAAACGTTATAAATTTTTAAAAAAAATTAAATATTCGTTTTTAAAATGATAGCTAATTTTTTTTTTAATTCATTTTTTATTATCTAAAAAAAGTAATTTTTATGAAAATTATATTTCTAAGGTTTTTCTATATTTATAGATGCACTCAGAAAAAATATTACTATAAAGTGTTACATCTGTAAGATTATTAACTCATATTATGAATTTTTAAAAAATAATAACGATAAATACGGCATAGCCTGCTTGTGTTTTTCTTGTGAAAAGATTCAGAATGCTAAATTGTTAGAAAAAAGACGTTCTTTATGTGGAAAATATATTACAACAGCAGGTATGAAAAACCATTTAGCTACAATAAAACGTAATCCTGATGAGTTATTAAAATATATCACTAGTTGAAAATTTTCTGTCTGTGAAATTGTTTCGTCTCACTCTGGGTTTTCAAAAAATATATATATGAAATATGCTGTAAGTTATATATGTTATCCTTGTAGAAAAAATGGTAATGCTAATATGCTAGGCAAAGTATCGTGTTCTTTATGTGCTAAATATATTACAAAGGCTGCTGTGAAAAAACATTAAGAATCATCATTACCTAAAGATTTAAAGGATTAAAAATAAAATAAACATAAGCAAAATCTTAATTAAATAAAACATATTTTTCTTTCAATCTAATTGAATGCAATTTCTTTCCAGGGCCACATTTTACATTCCTTCATATATACTATTAATTCATCCACTATTAACATCATCCAAAACTTTATTATTAAATTTTTGAACATAAATACTATGTATGGTAAAAATACTTTCCTTTATGCTCTTTCTAATAAAACTCGATGCCCAAATGTTGTGTCTATAGTTTTAGTTTTATTTATTAAATGCGGTTTATTTATTACAAACTCAGAAATTTTTGTAAGATCTTTTCCATTTAATACATTCAGTGATGATTCCATTTTCTTCTCACAAGTTTTTTGTCTTGATTTATAATAAAAACATTATATTTTCTAGAAATAAAAACTGGTTTATCAAAATGATTATTTTTTAATTAAATTTTTTTACGTTATTTTAAAAATGTCATTTTTAGGGTAATGTTTTTTGGTAAGAAATTTTTTCTTGGTAAGAAAATGTGAAATTTTTCTTGGTAAGAAATCTTTTAAAATCTAAAAATATAACCATTTTTTTGTTAAGATATATAAAAACCTCACATATTTTTTTTTAAAAACATTTTACTGTTGTTGGACAGAAACTCTTGAAGAGAATCTTTTTACTGTCTAGGGACTGAATAAATCGTTTTACTGTTGTTGGACTAAATAAAATTCTGTGACACAAAAAGGGTGATTGCGCTAGAACGAACAAAAGCTATCTACAAATGTTCACAAAAACCTTCAATGTCACGTTCTCCAGATCTGTCAGTACCCGACTAGTTGTTGTGGGGCTACATGCGTTCACTAGTTTATGAGACTTCAGTGAAGAGCGTAGCAGAACTTGTTGGCTGAATTTCCGTCGCCGCAGACTACATCGCAGATAGACGTCGGATATATTCCCGCATGTGGCAATCACTGACCCGTAAATGTACTCTGCGCATTTACTATAAGAATATTACAAGGGCAAGGTATGATACGGTTTTGTCTGCAGTCGTGTCAATATGTATTAGGCCTATTTATTTATTATGTTTATCTTATTGTTAGTTTATGCAGCTATACAGTGTAGAACAGTTTTGAGAGAACTACAATAATTTGGCTTGGGGCTCTTGCTACCATAGTTATAACTTGCAATGACGCATGCTGTTACGTACCATGTTTGACTGTTTGCGCGCGCACGTGTGCAGCAATTTCTTCAACTTTATGAGGTCGTATCGCAATACTTACATGATCATGAATGTTACTACATTGAAGATTTCTTTGAATATTGATTTGATGCGTAATTAAATATTAAATTTTATCAGAATGGTGATGGAAACTGTCTCGTGAACGACATTAAATCGCACCGAGTTAAGTAATCGAATAGTTCGGGCCATTCATTTAGGTCAATAGGGGCCACTATCTGACGACTTTATGAGCATAACTGTGCTTCATAAATCATATCTGATTAACTAATAGTAAATTAATTTCAGTCATAAGACACCAAGCATGATGGGTAGATCTGACAATCTTTTCTAGTTGTACACCGACATCCCAGTTCGCTTCTTTAAACAACTACGTAACACATTCTGTGAACATTAATACTAAACCAACGGTGGTTTTAAGACCAGTCACTGCCATTAAACATCTGTAATTTATACGATTATGTTAAAAATGTTATTATTAATATGTAATTATTAATATTAGTATTATTTTTCAGTTGTCACTATTTGAATCTGTGAAAACGACACGACATACAAGGCCTAAATACCCACAAAACATAGGTGTAAAGCACTGCGGCCGTGTGGTAGACAACCCGCATTGCATACGTTACACAGGTTGCATAGCGGCAGGCATTATTAATCAAGTTGTGAAAAGACTTCAGAATGAATTTCAACGAGAACCAGTAGCCTAAGAGCGACAGACAAAGGCGACCTTTTTTGTTACAGTAAAACTTTTATTTCTTAATTTATCAAAAAAATGTTTGTTAAAATGCACGTTTACCACTTTTCACACAATTACAATGACCCTTATATGAAATGTATTAATGTTAGAAGGATAATTTTACGAATTGCAAACAGCCACTTTTAACAGCTTCGTTTACGTGAACTTTATACTAAAAATTAGTCTTTGATATTACGTGGTTTCCAATTTACGTTCACAAAAGCATTATTAAACCTCTTACTTTAAGATATACATAATACCGATTTTTTGCGCCACTCAACAGCCGAGGTTAATAACAGAGTGACACATACAAAAACATATAACATTACAAACGACATACAAACATGTGATTATTACACAAACAACAGTAACACAATCACATAAATCGACATACAAAAAAAAACTTATAAACGACATACAAAGATGGGATTATTACACAAACAACAGTAACACAAACATATAGACCGACAATACTAACACAAAAAAAAAACACAGGAAAAGGAAAGACATTAACAAAAAGAGAGGGCAATGTACCCCGATAATTATCTATAACCAACTAGGCCGAGTGTAAATTGTTTGTAAAGAAAAACTGATTCAACTTTTATAATGTCTTGATAAATTTTGGAATGTGATTTTCTTTCTAATGAAGGTATCAAACTGAAAAAATAGTTTATTATAAATTATAACACATTGTTTTATTAGGACAATTTCTTTATTATCAGTACCAAAAGTACCACTACTTCTATGGTTATAATTTAGAACTCTAAAACAGATATATTTACTAATGGCAGAACGTGAGTGATATGAAAGAAATGAGTTGATTAGAAATAAAGCATCATATAGAACGTCTTGTTTCTAATGTGTGAGTTTTGAACATTTTAGCTCACTATTGTAGTCAAAGTTAGAATTATTAGCTGGGAACCTGTTAAATATAGTTTTAAATACATTGCATTGTAACTTTTCAATTCTCCTAGAATCTGTTGCTGTAATAGAGTTCCAAATTACTGAACAGTATTCTAATTTTGGTCGTACTAAAGAATAATACAAACAAAGCAAGGAGTCCGGCGTAGTTGCAGGATATGTAATTGATTATTAAACCTAATATACGCACAGAGCTATTAATTAAGTTGTCCACATGATGATGGAAGTATAATTTGCAATCAAGTATCGCTCCAAGATCACGGATATAATCAATTCGCTTAATTTCGTGTTTTAAAATGAAGTATTTGTTTGTAATAATGTTGGTTTTCCTTGTAAAGGAAATGCATACAGTTTTTTTTCTAAATTAAGAGACATCTGGTTATTTAAACACCAATTACACACTGCTAAAATGTCATTCTGTAGATCAATATAATCATTCCTATTGCTAATATTCTTATATAATTTCAAATCATCCGCATTAAGGACTGGCTTAGACCTTTTTATAACATGACTTATATCATTAATAAATATATTAAAAAGTAGAGGCGACAAATTACCTCCTTGTGGAACACCTGATGAAACATGATAGGAAGTGGAGAACTTTGTTTCGAATCTTACCGTGAAGATTTTATTTGAAAAATAGTTAGCAAACCACTGAATATAAGTTGTGTTTAAACCTAAGTCAGAAAGTTTATTTATTTTTTTTTTTAAATCATTGAGTGCTGACACGTGTCAAATACTTTTTTTAAATCAAAGTGTATTACATCAATTTGGTTTCTAGATGTAACATTTTCATATAAATTATTTACAAAATTAAACAAAATTTTACAAGTGGTTTTACTAAATTTAAACCCGTGCTGATTGTTTGATATGGTATTTTTGGTATTAAAGTTTAAATGTCTGTGAACAATTTTTTTCAAATACTTTCGAAAAGCAACACAGCAAAGATATTAGTCTATAATTGCTTACTATCTGTTTATTACTTTTAAAAAATAGGTATGGCTATTGCCTTTTTCCACAGAGTGGTATATGAAGCGGAATTCAAACTGTAATTATAAATGTGAGTCAATATCGGTGTATATGTGTTAATACAACCTTTAATGATGAAATTAGGTGTTCCATCAATTCCTGTAGCTTTGGTGTTCTTAAGTATTTTTTTGATAGCCCACTTGGCTAGATTATCAGTTACATAAGGAACTAATAAATTTAAATAATTTAACTGATTGTCACTTTGATTATTTGTACTGCCACTTCCTTGGTTGTACACCTCTGCAAAGTATTTAGCAAACATATTGGCAAGAAGTTCAGGATCCTGAACCAAATCACCGTTTGATATTAAAGTTATTCTCTCGCGGTAACCATTTTTCATTGTTTTTATATATTTCCAAAATTTATCAAGATTACTTTTCAATTTACCATTGATACTAGCTTAACATTTCCTTTTGTCGGCTTTATTGTTATCTTTACTAGTTTTCGCATCTCAGAAAAACGAGAATAATGCTAATGTGTTTTGTGTTTTTGTGTAATCTAAAAAGACAATTTAATAAGTTCTTTAGATAACTACACTGGATATTTGCTTTGTGAAAATTTCGTTACTGGTATGAACTGATTTACAATAAAATTGTTTGTGTATTTTGTGTAATGTACTTCACCATGTCGTTAACATCGTTCATATTATAAATAGGACTCCAATCAAAATTGTTAACCGCAAAGAACAGTGAAAGATAGTCACCTTTACAATAATTACGAATAGAATATGATTGGTCGGATATCTTAGCATGTACAGGACCAATTATGACAGTAGCACACTAAGGTAGGATGATAATCATCTTCATTAACAAGAGGGTCATCATAATTTAGAACTTCGTCAAAATAAATATTTGAGAAAACAATATCAAGCAATCCAGAAAATGGCTTGGTAAAATTTAATTGTTTTAAATTTAGAAGATTAGTTTTTCCAATAAGTAAGTTCCCTTTTTGCTTGTTGTAAAAATGTAAAATTTTTGTGTATGGAAATTCTTCCAATCTACACCAAGAACATTAAAGTCACCCACTATTATTATTTGATGTGAGTAACTAGATAGTTTGGACTCTATAAAATCAAAATATTTTTGAAATCCGCTACAGGTAGTTGTGACGGTATATAAATATTCCCAATAAGAAGTTTATTTGCTTTACATATTGGTACTTCAACCCATATTAACTCAATGTATTCAATTAAAAATTCATATTTCTGAATGGTGTGCGGATATTTTAATGAATTAATTGCAAAGAGAACCCCGCCTCAGTGAGAAAGGCCAGTAGTTACAGAATTTCTGTCCTTACAAAATATATAATATTTATCAGGAAAATAATGAGAATTAACACAGTTACTATTGAACCAAGTTTCAGTTAAGCAAATTACTGATAGGTTAACACTGTTCGTGTTTAAAAATAAAGGTTGTTGCTTTAGTTCGGAGACCCCTTACATTTTGATAATACAGATTAAAACCATCCTTACCTCCTTGTGGCATTTGAAGTTTGCGAAACTAATTTATATATATACATAAAGTTTCATTTTCTGTATGATTAGAATGTTTTTGTTTTCTCTTTTTATTATTAAAAACGATATTCGTCCAGCAAGCGGTAAAATACGTTGTAACGTACGTAGCTGTCTGTAGGGCTAAGCGTACTGCGCATGCGTAGTTATATTAGGACAAGGAAAAGTCACAGATCAGTCCTGAATAGGCAATGACCTTACCCTAAACCCTTAAACTAATTTATATATATATATATATATATATATATATATATATATATATATATGCGCTTCGTTACAGGAAAAAAGAAGGTCCCGTTGTGTGCAGAACTGTAATACACTATCATCGAACATGTTTTGATGCGTTCCTGTATGTAAGCAGTAGAGGTTTCAGTTAAATATTTACCACAGTCGTATAAGTAAGCTATTTCCGTTATTGCTATCAAAATGTTACATACATTTTAACATTTTTTAAATGTATAAACACAAATTTTATCTCGTTTACTAAAAATAATGTGGTTTGTGTGTTCTTTTGGGCTATGTCTGAGAGTGAAAAACACTATTTTTAATTTATCATACACAATAAGAAAATATTTTTCTTTACATATTTACACACATTCATTTATGTACACAAGAAACAAAACTTCCTTAGATGCAATGATAATTGAACCAGTTTGGCGCTGTAACTCCATTCGATGATCTACATTCAGTAGAAGCCTCTAGCAAAAGGTTCTGAACTCCCAGTAGTAAGATAAAACGAACCTGTCGTCCTGAAACCATTTGCAATTCAGTTAAAATCAGAAGTAAAGTTAAAAAATTTATTAAATATTATAATTAACATGCTAATTGGTTGTCTAGATACGATAAGTTATATTTCGGAATAAGAGTGAAAGTCATTCTCATAAAACAAAATCATTTATCAATATTTTGGTTGTAGTGAAATATTTCACATTCTCAGCGATTCCTCTAATCCTAACATAACAAATTATAATTTCTTGGTAATTTAAACGAATGTGCGAGTAAAAATAAGGCTAATAACAATAGAAGTAAATTTTCGTTGATTTTGGCACTATGAATGCAGTGGCGAAGTCAGCACGACATGACGTGCACCCACAAATAAATACTCGTAAGCTTGTTTTAGTTTACAGTAAACAGCTCGCTCCTGCAATGTAAGAAGGGTTTCGAATCCGTAATCTGACATTGTTATTAAAATTTTTGAATCAGCAAAATCCTACTGTCTAACCATTCCACAAATCAAACCTTATTTACTTTACGTAAGTTAAATAAACAAAAATTCAGAAAAATAAAAATAATGTTTTTTATTTCAAGATGATATGTTTAACCATACAATTTAACAAAAGGTTGGCAATATTTGACAACGTAAAAATTTTACTATAAAATCTTTTCCTTGACATAAAATTTATAGAATCACTTCGAGTATTACACAATTAATAATAATAAGTAGTAATAGTGGTAGTGGTGGTGGTAATAGTGGTGGTAATAGTGGTGGTAGTTGTGGTGGGTGGTGGTGGATGGTGGTGGTGGTGGATGGTGGTAGTGGTAGTGGTAGTAGTAGTGGTAGTGGTGGTGGTAATAGTGGTGGTAGTTGTGG
>PNEQ01099277.1:0-11392 GCA_003012365.1 Medauroidea extradentata | reverse complement strand
TTAAAGTTCGTTGTCTTCTCTTCGCTACCTTCATGTGTTGACTCAGCACTGACCATGTCTTCTCCGGTAACAAGATGGCCACCTTCTTTACCATGGAGAATTTCTTGACACTCCTTTCTCAGCTCTTCCATTTGTTGCTGCATGCTATTTTTCACATACTCCATCTCCGTCTTTACACTGCCTATTTCTTCCTTTACGCCGCCTACCTTCTCGTTTACAGCCTCTATTTCCTGGTACACAATTTCTTTAACATCGTCTATTTTTCTGTCCACCACTTCATTCACTTTGTCTACCTTTTCACTTACACTGTCTACAAGATTACTAACATTCTCTACTTTCTTATCAACATTTTCATTTACACTATCTATTTTCTTATCAACATTTTCATTTACACTATCTATTTTCTTATCAACATTTTCATTTCCTCTATCTATTTTCTTATCTACATTTTCATTTACACTATCAATTTTATTATCTATATTTGCATTTACTGAATTATTTGGCCACTTAATTGGCCACTCATTCCTTCAATGAGGGCCTTTAGTGCTTCTATTTCCGCAGACATGTTTCTAGTAAACATTCACACTTACAATTGAAATTTAAACCAAATTTATAAAGTGGCTCAATTTAATTAAATAGTAATTATGTGCAATGATTAAGTTTGCAGGATTATTTATTGAATTTACTTTATGCCTCTATCCCACTTCTGACACCAGTGTTACAAGTTTGAGAGCACAAACTTTATATGTGGGCAATTCCCATGAGTTCTTTGGGACAGAGGTCTTATAATTACAAATAAAAGAGTTAAATTAAGTACTGGATTTAATAGCTCACAAAGCTACGAAATACACAAAACAGTAATCAACTATAACTCTCACAACACAATTAGTAATGCACACAATTACTCCTGTGTCACAGACACGTTAATTAACTTTGACAATTAAAGCACAAGAAAAGTCTACCATCAATTATTTAAACACTATAAATCACAATAAAATTCAGTCATATATCCAATCAACAGTATTTCTAATAATGACAATGTACAACCTTATCAGTCCGAAGTGGTGATGGCTCACCATGTGCTGCGCAGCACCCCGAGTGTACCGCTGTCTTCACTCTTGAGGTATTCTGTTCGACTCCCGTCGCGCACCTCCTCTTCGCCTGTCAGCCCGTCGCAGCAGTCCTCTTGTATCGCCAAACACTGCTCCGAAGGTAGCCGCCTGCCGCCTCACAGTAGACTTTGACGTCACCAAGATGTCTTCACTAGTCTCTCTCCACAGGCGTAGCACCTTCCTCTAGCACTTCCAATAGCGAACTCCGTTCAAATGTGCCGATTCTGTGGTTTTATACTAGTCCAGACAGTCGGGTGTTTTCACCGCATTACAGGGGTCTAAAAATAGATATTTCATCATGTTTCGGATGTGCTTGTAGTCACGTCGGCCGCCCTCGAAGGGTTACGACGCAGTTGGGACAGGTATCTATGACGTAGTTTCGGCGGGTTTCCCACTATGAGCCACCCGGGCTTTGAGTCATCGGCCAGCCCTCAAGGTGTTACGAAACAGCCGCCGACCACTGGCCTCCAGGAACATGGCACGCAACATAATGCTTACTGCCAGCCACAATCCAGCAACATGAGGTGTGTACGTCCAAACGAATAAACATTTTATATGGTGTGCACATTTTCTGTGCGGGCCTTGCTCCAAACTGAACTGGCTTATGTACATTGAAGGCAATTCTAAGGCATATCACATACATTAAGGCTTCTGCCTACCTCAGAGCTCCGGCGGCAGCAAGGATAGGGCGTTACAGGATAAATTATATTCCTAAATATCTCAGTCACTTTCAAACCTACATATATGCCACCACTGACTTTTTTGTTCAGTACGATACGGCCCACACTGCTACGGAATCTTTTAGCAAGTTATATCAATACCCTGAAAACTAATCGGCATGAAAACACTTATTTGCTCATAAACACTCGAAACCCTGTATTCATAAAATTATTTTCACATTTTCGTTTACGTCGCAGTATTCTGCTCTTGTCAATGCAGAAAACGGTTTCTATCCTAAAGCGATATCTCAAAGGGTGACAGAGCTACACGGAATTTAGTTTAACATGTAAAACCTTATCCTTGCTCCCGCCGTGCCCCGAGGTAGGCAGAAGCCTTAAACGAGATTATCAAGAGAAACTGGCTAGCGTGACTCTGAGACAATGTACTGTGGGTGACTTACCATCCCGACTAAGGGGCCAATGGAGGTCGTGGGTGATTACCATATGCCAGGCGCATAATAAATGCCCTACATGCCCCAGCAGGTAGTAGTGTGGCCAGAAACCTAGTTTCAGAGTTAGACTGGCTGCTTCCTCGGAAGCCACCAGAAGATGTCCCGCGGAACACTTGCACTATATTTCGAAGTTATTTACACTGACAATAAAAAAAATTAACGATAATTTCATATTTGACAGTGATCCTTCTCCAAATACCGCGGAGACTGTCCGAAATTTTATCAATACTTTGGAATTATGATTAGCGTCAAGTGTTGGGTATAAAATTTTTTGTTTCAGTATTTTCAAACAAAGTTTTCCTACTTAAAAAAACTTGTAAGTAATTAAGTGAATTTTTTTCCTCGCTCCACAACAAGACAAATAAATTTTTTTGGAAATTAATTTAAGGCCATGGTCTTTAATTTATTTCAAACAATTGCAAACATCATTAACATTTTTTAACCAAATGCTTTGAAAAAATTTGAGACTGTATTCAATCTAACGATACTCAATTTTGTTAGAGCGTTTTTTAAATAATGAACATTTTGCTTCATTTTGGCTTATTTTGACAACAAAATATGTGATATTTCAGGGGCAAAAATCTAAAAATCCGTTTGGTGTATTGCAACAGAAAAATTTATACACAAACGATGATACATAAGTGTTAAAACTGTCAGAATGAATGTTTGATATATGTATTAATTTGCGTTAAAAAAATATATTTTCGAAACCACTGCAGAACTAAAGAACGAGGCTTTAAGGGTGCTGACTACCTGTAAGTAAGCTCTGTCATGAGCAAGGTTAGGGACTTACTTGTTAAATAATATTCGATAGGACTCGGCCACCTATATATATATATATATATATATATATATATATATATATATATATATATATATATATATATATATATATATATATTTCGGAAGGAAACAACTCTCTACCTTCAGATAAAGAAGGTAGTACCACAGGTAAAACATTTTTGTAAAAAAAAAAATACTATTAGGTGTTTTAGAGTTTGGATTTTAGAGTAAAAAAAAAACAATTCCTCATAGTTTTCAGGGCATTGAAATAACAGCCTAAAGGAAACTATAGCAATGTGTATCTCGCCGAGATGGACAAAGAAATAACATTTTCATATTTTTGCTTAAAACAATAGCGATAACTGTCTTCTAATGAAATGTATTTATTTTACTGTGGTGGAGTTGAGTTTCTCGGGACGGAAACTCCGCAGATTTTGTCACGAATATATCTGGCGACCCTGCCGCCTAGGTCCATTCTGCGTTTAATCTGCGTCCACTCTCTCAAAAATTCCTCCCCCCCCCCTCCCAGTCGACCAAACCATCTTTTAAACACCCGCGGGCCAGTGACGGGTCTTATGAATGTTTGCTCCCCGCAGAACGGCAAGATTCGTTCGCGAGAGGGCCGTGTGTGTGTGTTGATATTGGTGGCAGGCACCCGCGGGCTGTAAAACATCTCAACAAAGGAGTTTTCACTTCCAATAACCTTGCAGCAGCAGGAAGGGCTATATGCTCCATGTGTGTGTTCGTCTTATATACACATTCACACAAACACATATCGTACTGTCAAAGTAATACAGCCACAAGTCAGAATTTGCTGTTTGTAATGATAATCGTACTGTCATTATAAATAATAAATAATTTAAATAATAGTACTGTTAAAGTAATACAGACACAAGTCAGAATTTGCTATTTGTAATGCCAACAGTATAATTTTGGATACATTTTAAAAGATTTAGCACACACACACACACACACACACACATATATATATTTATTTATTTTAAATTGTGAGTGGCCTAAATTAAAAGATATTTCATCTCTTAATACAATGAGTTTGAATAATACCAACACCATTTTTGAAGCAGTTGTCATATTATTGCACAATACGGGACAATTTTAATCTTGGATACATCAATTCACTATCATTAAACTATAAATATTCGAGAAAGAGTTACGGTACTTCTATACTTAAAAGATTGAAACATGCTTTTTCTAGCGGTAGCCGTAACTCATTTTTTCGAAAATTTTGAGGAATGGCCCTGTTACTTTGACAGTGCGATATGTATACACACATACATACATACATACATACATACATACATACATACATACATACATACATACATACATACATACATACATACACACACATACACACATACATACATACATACATACATACACACATACACACATACACACATACATACATACATACATACATACATACATACATACATACATACATACACACACATACACACATACATACATACATACATACATACATACACACATACACACATACACACATACACACGTACATACATACATACATACATACATACATACATACATACATACATACATACATACATACATACATACATACATACATACATACATAGAGTGTCCAGAAGCAAACGCACAAAAACACCACGCGAATCATTCGGACTAAACTGGAGACGACAGCTTTAGTGTCAAAATGTTGTCGATGACATTTTACATGCACATTGTAGCAACATAGCACTGGGGTTAGTCCTCTCTTGTGCTCCACCTATATCGTACTTACCTTACTCCTACTGCTCTGACCTGCATGTAATGGGTGCAGGTTAAAATCTCGAGCAGTTCAAACATGATTCTACACACGTTTACTTGATGGAACATACATAAAATCACAGGCGCAACTAAGGAGGGGGGGGGCACTAGGGCACGCCCCCCCAAATAAATAACCAACCAAGGTCTTGAAAATTACAATTAATTTAATATTGAATAATCAGTGATACTGTTAACAGTAGAATATTCAATGTTTAGCAATGAAAACTGCTAAAATAGCACTATTTTGCACCTTGAAATCCGAAATTTTCCCGAGGTGGACCCCGGACCCCCTTTTGAAGATGTGGTAGGTGAGTCTTTATAATATTCGCAGAATAGCCATCCTTCCCCGCCTGAAATTCATAATTTCTTACTACGTTACTGATTACAGGTAGGTGTAGCTTGAGTATAACAGTATTCACAAAATTGTGCCCTCCCCAAATGTCCATTCTAGTTGCGTCTATGCATAAAATAATAACCTGGACGTGGAGCGCAAGGGGAGGAGGATAGAGTTAGGTAATTATTGTTATACAGTACTATGTATGTGAAAGTGTGTTTTTTGGTTTGTCTTACTTTAACGCAGGAACAAATTTTCACTCGTTCGCCATGAATCATACTGATATTAGGGTCGAATCTTGGGAGACTTGGTAAAATTGACAGCACTAGTAGGCCTAGTTTGGCACTTTCGGTTTCAACTTGTCACAGATATTTTTGAAAATGTTTCTCATCCTACCAAACAAGAGCAGCATCTAACAAATATTATAACTATAAACGTGCTTCAGAAATTAAGAAGTATCTTTGCGTAAATCATGAAATAACACAGCAGTGCCAACTTACCAGCACTGTCCGATGTACCACGTCTCCCCTATATCAAAATGTATTGCATAACGCGAGCAGACTTGTTTTCTGATTATAACAAAAATGTATAGGTAGGCTTAATGGGCTGGAGTTGCTTGCTTTTTACAGGACTTCATTCGCGTGTTTTTCAATTTTATGCCACTTTGGGTCATGCAAACGTTCCGTCTAATCATCTTAAGTAATGCGGAAAAAAAATGTTTTTCTATTTCCAATGCATTTACAAAAACTAATTTTTTCAAAAAAAAAAATAATAAAGAAAAAATTACAACGAACTTTTTGGAACTTCAAAATATTTAATAGTAGTAATATCAGTACCGATAATGATAATAATATTATTGAAAGTAATAAATAACGGTAATTGTTTCTTGATTATTTAAATTTAATCTTTGAAAGAATTTTTGCAATGGGGATGTATGACAAGATGAGTATTCATGGATATGGCAATGGCGTATATCCATGAATACTCATCTTGTCAAAGATTCTTTTGAAAATACTTAACGGTGCAATACAATTTTCAGGGTCATTACCGTTTTATAAATATATTTAAAAATGAAGCTTTCCCAAAAAATTTTTGTATACCCCGTTCTGCCCTTGTGGGTCCGCTTAGACTACACATTTTTGTCGGTAGACTTGGCGGGCCCACGCACATAACTCAACACTGTATAATGCAATGCGATTATTGGTACAGGAACAAATATGTTACAGATAGACAGGCGTTAATTTTATAGACATAAATGTTCGTAATGTTATCAATAATTGTAACGTTGAAATAAAAATGGACAATGTGCCAAATAACCTACTTCCGAGGAAAAGCAGAAAAACGTAGAATACATATACTCTCGTGTATTTAATCAGAATAGCGTAGCTTAATTTTAAGAATAAATCACACAGACATCGATGGTTATTAACATATACGGCATATTCAAACATCCAAAATTCTGTATCAAAATCTGAAGGTATGCAGAAAGGTCTAAGTGCCAATATTGACTTTAATATAGTTATAAATGAAAGTTTTCTCCTTTTTCCTCCTCTTCATTATGTTCATTACACGACACCTTCATTGAACATATCACAGTAGTACTATGCACACTAACTAAACAGTTTCGGAATCCTACATTCAAAGGTACTTAATATCGTTAAAAATGGCATTTATTCTCTCTTTACATCATTAGTCATGACACTTATCACACTTTGAAGGGAAATCCTATAGCAATAAAGGTTTGAATTTTCCTTTCTTTTGAAGAATATAAGGCTTGGTACATACGACAATTTGACAGAATAATAGAAAAAAGGTGGATTTTGGCACTTAGTCCAGTTTAAATTTCAACTCTTCAATTAATGCCAAATAAAAAAAACAGTACATTTATGCACGACATGATACTACAGTAAGAAGCTGTTGAAGTGGCCAGATGTAACGGTGGCACGAAGTTAATACTATACCGCGTAATATCTCAAAATGCCTTGCGGTATGCAACCTATTGTACACGCATGCATTGCTAGTAGCGAACTTCTGGCGTCGCGATATTATGACGAACGTTCATGAGCACGTTTGAGAATTTATCTGCAGGAAAAATAACCAATGAAAATTTTTCATAGCACTTTTAAACGTTAAATTTTTATTTCGGTGAAGTATAGGCCTACACGTTATGCTTATTAGCTGTTCACGACATTATTTCGACTTTAAAAGCCGTGTAAAAATAAGCAAAATAATATTTTTGAAATCTTAGACGTTAACTTCCGATTAAGGCAGTCTACACAATTTATTACGTCATTTAGGAAAATGTGAAACGAATTTTATAGAAGTTACTTGATGGGAAATCATGATTTCACAACTCGCAAACCAGAATTTATTATATAATTATAGTTACATAAATATTTTGTAGGAACGTGATTGGTAGTAGCAATGGGTAAAACACTTGCCTGCATTCAAGAGTGCTCGTGTGCGATTATCGGAGCAATATTGATTTCGGGTTTCCTAAATCACTACAGGGGAATGCTTGATAATCCTTTAATGTATGACCTCCTACTTCCCCCGTTAAACTGCTCGAAGGCATGTTGGACACCTAATAATTAAATAAATACAAATTATATTTCTACTGTCAATTTTATACTAATAAGTGACGAAGGTACAAACATTTTCTGAGAGGAAATAAAACCAGAGCTTCAAAAATGATTACCTACAGTGCATAGTCTGTAGCCAAATGTGAACGTTTGTACCAACAAGCATAGGCGTAAAGTGAAGAAAAATATTTCTGGGGTTGCGGGTGGATCATACTAAATTTTTTGAACAAGGCTTTTTTCCCCAAACTACATAAAATGCGTAAATAGCTTAATGACGTTTTTTTTTTTTTCGAAGTACAAGGAATATGGTTGTTAGTCCACACAAAAGTAAATATTATTGTCTCCTTCAAAGAATTGCAAAGGGCCATAATTTTATGTTAATACAGTTTCTACCAAAAGTTTTAAGGACACCATTATAATTAACTAACAAAACGTTTTGGCCTTATACTTAATCCTACAGGACCTAATTATTAATGTCACGTGGATAACTGTTTCAGGATATGTTCAGAGTTTAAATTGTAAAAAAAAAATTAAAAATAGAACCGTTTGTTTAAAAGTTATCTAAATTATTTTCGTTTTTCAAAAATAAAACAATGGATGAAGTTTATCCTAATTTTTGGGCAAAAATACAAAACCTAAGGATTGACTGTAACCATAGAATAACCGTCTAGTTTTATTATACAAAATACAATGTGACATTTATCACTTTATACATAATTATAAAAGATTTCACAAAACCGGGAAAGAGGACAATCTTTGGCAATGAATTACACTGTCGCACCGAGCGAGGTACCGAAGCCGGATTGGTTTCACGTTGTACGTACAGGCACTCCAACGAAGGACTTTGTGGCAATGCCGACAGGTAGGCAACCCGTTTAGCACGTACATGGTGACATGCTTCCGAGGCACACTAACGATGTACATCTTGATTACCGAGAGATATGCAACACACATGACAACAAGTATTGGTGAAGGAGGTACTTGTATGCAGGGGCGCAGGTAGGACGTCTTTAATGGTAGCCTACGCGTAATGCAGTAAAACAAACATGTTTTATTGTTTACTATGTCTAGAAACACAGGAGCTACAATGTAAACGTACCAGCACATAACACGACGGTGATTACATACTTGTATTTACCTTATACGAAACAGTTTTAATTACACGTTGCAAGTTTCTAAGCAGCACGAGTTCAAATTGCCCTCTATCTATCCCAACACAGGCACCCACATGACGCACAACCGTAGCCTGCACTGCACGCAAGTGATTGTTGGTTACATACTTTACAGCAACATGCAGTTTGGTGGTGTTGTGCCAATTAAGTACACTTTCTTCAGTAAAATGAGACACATCAGTCCAGTAGACGTGACCCACAGTGTCCAGGTTTTGTTGAAGTACTGTCAGCATCCAGTGACTGTACTGAAGACAGCGAAGTTGATCCCCTTCAATTACGTGTTGTACGGGACTGTACCTGTACCCGCGAGCTTTCCGCGATTTACTTTCCACCAAAGTTTTCTCTAGAAGTGTTCACTTTACCGTGAACAATCTATATCAGTCCGCAGACGACGCGGATTCCGTTTACGAACGTAGTGGTGCAGGTATGAGGTGTGTCTGTCACGTCAAAAACTGTTTTATTATAATTGCAAGTTTCCGTGTTCTTGTTTTGCTTTAAGAATAACATGCAAAGAAATGTATAGGTACATGTACCCATTTCATTACCTCCATTTATCTCTATATTCCATTTTCACGCTGCTAAACGGGGTGTTTTGTGTACATGTTTAGGTATAAAAGTCTTGGCGCATAATTGTATCTTTAAAAGGTGCAGGCACGTACAATACACCTTTAATTTCATTATTACGTCATAAGAGGATAAGGTCACCATTGAACGTCTCATGCAGGCGAGTTATATGTTAGAAGACTGCACGTCAGTTCAGTGACTTGCGCCTAGAGGCTAGTGTGAGGCGTGATGCGCGTGTTTTCTCGTCCTTACCGATTCCACACTTCTAGATCCGGAACGCACAAAATACATCCACCCAGGCGGTTACCTTAACGACATTCCAGCAGGAAAAAAAAATCATAATTTTATATTTGTACGAAACAGTGTTAGTTTTACAGACGTTACTTTGGAGTATATTTCCTTTTTACGAAAATAAAGTTAGCTCGGCCAGTTTTACAATAATGACATTTCAAAGTAAAAATTTGCATGTTTTTAGTTCATACACCCCTGAAAACTAATCAACATAATGAAACGAAATAATTCTCAGTGAAAGTACATGTCACGGGCTAGGGCTTTACGTATATAACAACCCAATACGAAATATTTTTGCATTTTAAATGAATTTTAAAAAAAATTCCAAATGTCAGGAATTAAAAAAAATTTTTTTTGAATGGGTTTTTATATGCGTCATGCCCTTGTCAGTGACATGAACTATTATTATGAATTATTTCATTTTTTTATGTTAATTGGTTTTCGAAGGGTGTACGACATAAAAACATGCAAATTTTAACTTTGAAGTGTCATTATGGGAAAACTGGCTGAGTAAATTTTTTTGTAACAGAATAATGTATTCCCAAGTAACATCTAGAAAACTAACACTATTTCAAACAAATATAAAATTACTATTTTTTCCCCTCTGGAACGTCCTTAACTGCTGTGTATGCTTCCAGTCGGCGACTCGTATGAACGAGGGTTTAAGCTTTGATCTTACATTTTTATTTCACGTGACTTCCCGGGGAAGTCCAATCAACGCCTTTGTAGTGGAGTAGTTAGTATACAGTTATTACATTTTGAGATAGTGTAGATAGGACGGTCATAAGCGAACAAGACTATTTTTCCTACTTCCGAAACCGTGGGTAGACTTACCGACAGTAATTTTTTTTTTCACACATATGGCTGGCTGAAAAAATTTACATGTGATAAATTACAAATAAGGAATGTCCACGTGATTTTACATCCATTTTTAATCCCATTTGACACACACTGAAAATAAAAAATTGTGTGAAAGTGTCCCACAGTCATTCCACACTTACGGTACTTATCGGATAATAACAAATGTAATTTCAAGCTTAGAGATTAACAATTTGTGGTACATAGTACCAAATTTCTGGTACACGTACGGTAGCCATGGCCCCGGGGCCCAGGACTTAGGTTATAGGCATTAAAAGTTCGGAAATTTGTTATTAGTTTGTCAAGAGATAATTTCTGCAGCTATACTCTATACATTCTAAGGTTGCAGCTAATTCAATCAAGTGAATGACAATAACATTTTTGCACAGCATACATGTCATTTGAAATACTGAAAAATACAAGATAACTGTGTTATGGCACAATCTCGATGTGAGGAATTAAGATATTATTCAAATGCTTTAATTTATTTCGTTAGAAATTTTTATTTATGCTGCAACCTTAGAGTGGACAGAGTATAGCAGTGCCTGATGCTGCAACCTTAGAGTGGACAGAGTATAGCAGTGCCTGATGCTGCAACCTTAGAGTGGACAGAGTATAGCAGTGCCTGATGCTGCAACCTTAGAGTGGACAGAGTATAGCAGTGCCTGATGCTGCAACCTTAGAGTGGACAGAGTATAGCAGTGCCT
>PNEQ01099276.1:0-11393 GCA_003012365.1 Medauroidea extradentata | reverse complement strand
GATGGTGCGCTGTCGTCAAAGGAATGCCTCAAGGTTCTATGCTGGGTCCTCTATTGTTCTCGTTATTTATTAATGATCTACCAAAATGTTTTTCGCATGTGAAATATCATATGTATGCCGATGATCTGCAGATGTACATATCGTCTTCTCAGAATGAAATTATATCAACTATAAACAAAATTAATTTAGATCTTGAAGCGGTTAGTAATTGGTCCGCGGCGAACGGTATAGAAATAAACCCACAAAAAACCCAAGGCATAATAATTGGGTCACCCTCTTTAGTTGCCACTATTAAAAAACTACCTTTATCTAATATGGTACTCAATGACACAATCATAAATTTTTCTGACAGTGTTAAAAATTTAGGTGTTATGATAGACGAGTCTTTATCCTGGGCCGCACATACAACTTACGTCTGTAACAAATCCTACAAAACTTTGTACTCTCTAAAGCGATTTAAAAATCTCTTTCCTGAACGTATTAAATTGCTACTTGTGCAGACTCTTATACTTCCATTGATTGATTATTGCGATGTTGTGTATAGTGACCTTTCTGAACTTCTTAACATGCGCTTACAGAGATTGCAGAACACGTGTGTCCGTTTTGTTTTTAATTTAAAATCCAGAGATCATCTTAGTGAGTGGTACAGTAAGCTGCGATGGTTGAATTTGCGCGGAAGAAGAAAATTTCACTGTTTGCTGCTGTTAAATAAAGTGCTGCACGACAACTCTCCTGGTTACCTATGTAATCGTTTCAGTTTCCTATCTCACTCACATGAAGTAAGCACCCGTTCAAAAACTGATAGTAAATTATTAATACAGTCCCATAAAACTAACTACTTTTCTAACTCCTTTAGCCAGATTCTGGAATGAGCTGAGTCAGAACATTCGCGGCGAGGACTATGATTTCGTAAATAAATGTATCAATCTCTCCATCAACCAATTCAAGACGAAGCTGTTGCAGTGCTTGCTGCTGCGCGACCACGATCTTCAAAGTTGACATATTGAATGAATGCTTGTATGAATGTACGTATGACTGAACTTAGTGTTAATTGTTTGTTTCCTTCTTACTGTGTTTTAAAATTAAAACTATATAAAATTTTCAAGTGCCTGTTCAGCATGGCTGTCTTTTGTAAACTTTAAGGCTATGACTGTTAGGTAGTATAGTTTATTGCTATAAATTTTTATTTTATTTTATTTTTATTTTAATCCCTAAAATAAGTGCTGTATGTACCTAATATGGGTTCAGTGTAAGAGAAGGCATATATGCCTTAACTGCGCCTAATAAAGACGATGTTATTATTAGCAGTATTATTATTACTATTATTATTACTATTATTATTATTATTATTATTATTATTATTATTATTATTATTATTATTATTATTATTACTAAAATGTACTAACCGGATGTATGTGAAACTCAGATTGCGACCTGCACTGAACTTATTTACAGACTTTCCACCAATAAATTATATAATCCCCGCTTAGTGTCCCATAGTCAAAACCGTTCGGCGGGAAGCTTGCACGCTAGTTCAGCGCTTGGCTCGTTGAGACGACGCGGCATTTGATGCGCGCTTCAAGGTCGACCTTACTGCTCCGTCGCTTTTGAGCCTCTCACGCGCGGGTAGGTGGCGCCCTTAAGGCATGTTTGCCGCCTCTTACACCGGCCACATACAAGTGTTTTGTATACACATATTATTATATACATATGGCACTTACTCTAGAGATATATATTTAAAGGACAATAGTAATGGACTATACTTCGAGATGATAGTTTATCGCGGGAAAACTTAACTGTTTGTTAGATTTCAACGCACGTTCAGCTTATGAAGAGATTAGTGGCTTTCGCTTCTTCGTACAGCTGTTGCTCTATTTGACTGAGTCGTTAGGAATCCCGCTATTCTTATATATGATGCCTATTATTGGTAGAGACGGGAAAAATTCGCGTGTTCACGGACATAGGCTAGCCAACAAGAACATGTGTATATTCAAGCAGACATTATCTGCTCACTGGCTGCTCTATGACGCAGTGATATGGGCCTGCATTACGTTGCTGCTGTACTATTGGCTAAGCGACTTACCAGAAGTGTCGAATAAGTCACGGGCCAGTAGCGAAAGTGTTACGAACATAAAGTTGTTGGAATTATAGCTTGGGGGCGAGAGAAAACGCGAATTTTTCAGGTCTCTAACTATTGGCCTGCAAATAATTACGCTGAGTCATACGTATATCACCCAATCATATACGTCACAAGAAACTACAGTGTTTTAAAGGCTATGTTGGCATAAAAATTTCTCGCGATATACTTTACCATCTTCTCTAACTACACTGCATATACTAAGAACTCTAGCCTTCATGTTTACAACAGACAACCACGCTGAACAGGCACTTCAACACTTTATGTAGTATTAATTTTTAAAACATAGTAAGAAGGAAACAATTAACGCTAAGTTCCAGTCATACGTACATTCATACAAGCATTCATTCAAGATGTCAACTCCTGAGATGGTGGTCGCGCAGTAGCAAGCACTGCAACAACTTCCTCTTGAATTAATTCATGGATACATTGATACTTTTACTTACTAAATTATAATCCCTCGCTACTAATGTTCTGACTCAGCTCTTTCCAGAGTCTGACAGCCGAGGCACTGAAAGAGTTAGACATATTATTAGTTTAAAAGACTGTATTAACAATTCACTATCAGATTTTGAAGGAGTGCTTATTTAATGTGACAGAGAAAGGAAATTAAAGCGGTTACGTAGGTGATCAGGAGAGTTGTCGCGCAGCACTTTATGCAAAAGCAACAACAGCCTAGACTTTAACTACGATGAGACCTAAACACTTGTGTCTAACTGTTTGCCAAGTGTATGCGATGGGACTACCGCTTGAAGTACATAACAAACATCTATAAAATTGTTTTGTAATCTTTAAAAAAATTATTAAAAATAGAAGAACAATTCCAAACTTAAAAAATGTTTTTTAAAAAAACCAAAATATAAGTTTTAATGGATTTTACGTTTGTGAAGCTGTATGCAATACCCGCTGTTTCATTTTAAATTATTTCGTTAAATTATGTTTATTGATTTTCGGGGGGGGGGGGGGGCTTAGTGACGTAAAACATGCCAATTTTAGGTATTTTATGTGAGGATACAGCACACCTAGGTAACGTTAACTAAACTAACAATATTTCATACAAACATAAATTACGTTATTCCTCGCTTGAACACACTTAAACCAACATACTTAGGCCACTAAACTGAAATATTTCTCACTCATAGCACACGCTACTAGATATTTGCAAAAAGTTACAAACATATAAAACTAGTTAATTTTTACATTAACATTTTCCCAGTTTATTTTTCCATAGTTAAATAAGTCGTTTTGTGTTTTCAAACCTTGAAGCAAACAACCCGTGATATATAAAATTCAGGGTAAATTATTTATTTTTTTGAATTTCGTTGGGCGTATGCTGTCGTAACATTCTACTGCGGAAATACTAGTTAAGGCACCCGCCTGGTGACCGTGTGTTAGTGTGAGTGATGCACGACTCCAAGGATGTTGACCGGCTCATCTGGCGCGGTATCGCCTCTACCGCAAGACAAAGAAACAACGTGCAGTGGTATCGTAGATCACTCGCCTGACTGACTTTCAGTGGTGACCCCATCTTTTTATTGGTGGAAAGTTTTAAGTAAAGTCCAATACACCTCTCTATTGTATATTCACAAGAATCCCTTCAGTATTTGTTTGGATATAATAGATTGGAAAAGCCGTTTTTAGTCATTTTGAGGTGCTCTGAAATGGTCTTTCTAATTAACGTGATGTTTTGAAACTACTATTCCGAGGTAGTTTGAAGTGTTTGTTCTTTTCGTAAATCCACACATTAGAAACACGTTTAGAAGTTTCTTAGATAAAAGCGTTCTGATAGCACGTTGCAACGCTGGTTACAAGGCAGGCAGGCTGGCGCCTTAAGATAAAATAAATTCCACGAGAGAATTAAGTAGTCACTAGTAACATGCACAAAAATGACATTATTACGTAGAAATATAAAATAATGAGTTCACACTGAAGTGCTTGTAACATATTCCAAAATATACCCGTGCTGTTAAACCGGCAATGCTGTGCTGAGACTTGATGACAGAACTATGGATTATTACCTCTACGAGAAACATGCAGGTCAGATTAGCCGCTTGTGCTGCGCCCTATACTGCCAGCTGTTCTGTGCTCGTGCGTCCTGAGGGATGTGTACCATGCATGTAGACCAATCTAATTACAGCAAGAGCAACACTGGACGTGGGACTGCGCTACGGAAGCTCCACCCCACCCCCTCCCCATTTACGGTAACTTTACCATCTGCTTCCATACTTGTGCCCGCTCCACGTCACACGATTACACTTCACGCTTATCATTTTAACATACATGTTTTAGTTATTCATTTCACATGTTGCAACAAGGGGCGTGTGTAGGAGGCATGGGTTCCAGGCATCACCCCTCCTTAACATTACAATAAATATGCATACATTTCTGTACGCACTTAAGAGGGCGTGGTGCATAATTCAACGATAAAAGCATTTATCTATAATTGTAGGTTTCTTGAAGCCAATTTGCGAAAATTAAACAATAGCCAACGTTTTAAACAAAATTGTTTCCAGTGTTACGAACTTCTGAGGCACAATCTTTGACGCCGGAACCTCGTGCATTTTTCTGCGACGCAAGAGATCACGCGTAACGAATTAGTATCTAGGGATAAATATTTACTCATAAAGATGGCAAATGCCATTATCTAGGATTGTCATTGGGTATTTTATCCGTACTGGCTTCGAAAAAAAAAACGTAGAAATCAACTGATGTTTTCAGTGTTTATTTATCTGCAATTCACTCTTAAGTAAAATGTATAAGCTAATGTAATTCAGTATTTAACTATGTATCTCGATTGAGAGAGAAACTGATAGTATTGCTAACTATTACCGACACGTCATAAATCGCTAATTTCACTTTGCAGAATAGCCAACCCCCGTCTTTTTTTCTTTCACTCACGAGTTGAAACATTATTGAATATTGCCCTATCTAGTACACACAGTGCCCATTTATTAATGAGCCCGATGTAACAAGTGAGCACAATATGCTAGCAACCAATACGGCAAACTTAGAGAAGAAATTTGTACGTACTGAACTAGTGCCAGATTCTGACTTTGTACAGTTCGGCATCATATGTACAGGAAGCTACATTGTATGAAACTATTCATATCTTGGCCACGTCCATATAACTTATGTGCATGTTAAGAACATAGACTCAGCCAAATGGCTTCCCACAGTCTACAACTTTAATTGAATTTTAATGCAGAACTTCCTTGGAAACAAGTTATTACTAAACATCTGCAATAATAAAAATGTAAAACAAACCTACATGTCAATGAAAATTCGAAAATGACCCGTCGCTAGCAATGCGAGGAAACTGGAGATGTCGCGTTCATCGACTTCTAGACTAACCTGCAATAACATCCGTACACTCGAGTTGCTCATTGGCTGCTCTGTCAGTGAGATACCACAGGGTTGGTCCGGCATTTAGCGACGACTTTATTATCGGTTCAAGCCCCTCCAAGACATGAGAACAACTCGAGGCTGTTTGCTGAAGTTGCACACGTGTACAGTATTTGAGTCCTGGCTTGCGGCAAAAATAACGCGAAGGTCTCAGGTTCCTAGTTGACAGTCTAAGACGCACAGTAGTTAGAGGACATTGAGGGCTGATAACCTATATTACTAACTGTAGCAGGGAGGGTAGCTGTAGAGCTGGTAAGACGCGGCTAAACTCTGCAACCATACCTACCTCTATACTACTTGACTACACATATCTTCCAGAGCTCGCCTAGGTCACGTGACAACACTCCAACTAGCTAATATGCAAACACGTCAAGTGAAGAAATTGCGTTGACATTTCTTGTGTTCTTAAACTTCACGCTCGACTAGCTCTCATAACTGACACTTTACAATGTGCATGTCAGATGAGTATAATATAATACAGTACAAACATCAACTACAGTTGTCATCGCGACAGTCAACATTTATCTTACTCTGTCGACAACATTCACTCTACAAGAGTTCAATACAAAAATAAATAAATAAAAAACAATTGATAAAATTACAGACACGCGAATAAAACTTAATTTACTCGAAGGAAAGTTTTTAAAATATAATTGTAACTGATCACTCACCGCTACGTGATAAGCCGAGGTCAGAATATAGAAGGAACTCACCTGGAAAGGAAAAGGGAAAACAAAATATTATTTAGAAAACTGCAGCTTGTTGCATGACAAGACAAGAACACAACAAGTTACGTTACAACAAACATGTAAGTTAGAACAGAGTACTGCTGCTGCATAGAGCGCAGGTGAAAACTTGTTTCTCCTCGTGCTCAATACTGTCCTACTAACAGACACCACACACGCCCAATTTTTCTGGCTTTTCCCGACATTGGATTACTTACTGTCCAGTAAAGCACAGTTGTGTACACAGGAATGTTACTACAATATGTTTAGGCCCCACAATATATATACATACACACACCCAAAGCGATGCCAACACATTTTCTTTTAAATAAAAACCATTTCATTTGTGATGTCTCATTTGCATTAACACTTTCTAAACCATGTATTCACACTACGAGTTGTTTCCCAAAGGAAGAAATATTTAAACAAATTATTTCACTGTATGGGCAGTGTTTAGTAGTATCTTAGCTGCAATCCACAGTTTTGTAGTAATATGTAAGATTTCTACCATTGCTTGTGTATACACAATCATGTTAGATAGTACGGCGGAGTTGTGGCACAGTGAACAGGTTGAAAGTCGACCAATAGCGAACCTGCAGAGGCGTGACGTGTGTTAGCAGGTAGGTCGTGGTGCCAGAACACACTATGCCAGCAGAAACAACACACGCACGTACCCCGGACACTAGAGTGCACAAACAAGCCTACATTATCATCATAATCGACGACAAACACAGTTACTTCAAGAGGCTTGTGATGGTAATGAGGGCGGCAGGCCAGTACGACTGTGGAGAGTACATGCTACTGTACTTGCTGAATAACAAACGACAGTCGGCGTGCCGGCCAGTCTCTCACTAGCACATGCATTCTACTCACGCTTGTTGTCTTCTCTGCACTGTTATGTTAACTACACGCTATTAACTACAATAGCCCGCGATTCAAATATTTCAACTGAATACCTTCCTAATAATGAAGACTATCCTATCCTTGATTTAACACTTGCAACATTGGCTAATATTACGATGGTCGCTGCCTCCAGTATTTTCTGCGACTGAGGACTTAGCCCAAGGAAACTATATGGGCGACACAAGCTTGTCCGCCACGTGCTAAATCGCAACCATTCAACTATGTCCTAGGTATGCCTCTATGATAGTTACTGCTTCATTGTGTTAAAATACATTCCTAGTTGCAGCAGTGTGCAAAATACGAGTTTGTCTGTATAACAAATACCACCGACCTAACTACAAACTACCAGCCCAATCATGGTCCACCTCTCTGCTAGCAAGCAGCCAATAGAGTGACTGATGCCTGGTTGAGTGTGTCCACACAAACACACACACATATATAGGCGAACACTAACGCAATTAGAAAACACGTCGTCACTATCGCAGAGCGGCCGCGGTGATCAAATCACTTGCCTCCCACCCAGGCAATCCAGGTTTCAATTCCCGGGAGATTTTCGCATGTGGGAATCGTCCGTGTCTGACGATGCAGCTGGTTGGCGGGTTTTCTCGGGGATCTTCCGTTTCCCCGTCACTTCATACTCACATCATGTCAGAGCGCTAAGGACCGAGATGGCCACACATTACTAGTGCAGTATTCAGAGAGTGGACAGGGGTATGTTTGTTTAAGCCAGGGGAAAATAAGAGGAACGACGTGCGTAGCTATTCAACCCCTGGCTCCGGCCAGTTTGGACGTAATGACCTCTGAGAGCTGGCAGCGTAGCGGTGGCCATGGATAACGAAGTTAGTGGTCGAGGCATGTACGAACCAACAGACAGGTGCCGGTCGCACGTCACCGTGTGTGATCGCAACGAACCACCGTACCCCCCCCCCCCCCCCCCCCCCCCCCCCCCCCCCCCCTCTTTCATCAGCCTGCCTCTGTACTCTCTGGTAACCAGCTTTCACAGCTCGTGGACCGCTGCCAGCTTCCCCACCCCCTCCATACACTGCTGTGAGCAGACAGTTCATGCAGAAACACCAGACTGTTCCTCTTGACTGCGAGAACCACCTTCCTTGCACACTTACTGCATTCAACACCACACCATGCACTTTGTCACAACCGCCATGATTTATAACCACAGTCACTTCACACATCAGCAGACCAATGAACCCTGCTTGAGGCTGTAGTACCTACTTTCAAATAATCTTCTATTGTCGCTAGTTACAGCGACTGCACTTGTGTCGCGTGTGTGTGCAAACTAAAACAATCGAAATAGTAGTCCTACTAAAATTATTACATATATAATTCTGACATAGGAACGGAATAATGCCTACGATCTCGTATACAATTATTTATCTTCTCGTATACAATTATTTATCTTTGTTAATTGAACTATTTACACCAGTATAGTGAAATGTTTTATATTTAACATGATATTTAATTGGAAGTTAGCCGAAAATAAACAGTAAATAGTCAAACGTGAGAAAGTAAATATAAACGGAACATAATTTCCTTGTCATAGTGTACAAGCGAACAGAATGAAATGTGCCAGAGGACTTGCTAACATCTGCCGGCTAGCGACCTCGAGCATGGCCTGCTACGCCAACGCCACTTCCAAGAAAACAAATCCCCTCTCCATGGCCTCAAGACGGTGAAAAAAAACTGGTTCCAAGGTCACTATCATCCAAAACACGTCGGCCGAACTGTCAGCGCCCCACGAGCGTGCGGTAGGAAGTTCATACCTCTCTCTCGCTCTCTGCCAACACAACCCTAGACTCCGCTGCCATACGTTGTTCATGATACACTGAGAATGTCTGAAGACGGCCTCGCACAGAATAACAATAATTCAAGAGCGTTATTTATTATGCATTCAGACGTCAGTCAACTTCGTATACAGCACAATTTGTTAAACCATTTTTATTCATTGGGTATTTTTTAGACATTTATTTCATTACCATAATTTTCTTTTTGATAATCAGGCATCAATGTCATTGACTTTGTATACTTTAGCATGTATTTAACATTCATATATTGAATTATGTTAGTACAATAACAGTTGGCATAACTGAGTCATGGTTACATTGCAGACAACCGCTCCCCTCGACTTCCAAGTGCAGTAAATAGTTTCGGAGGTGACAACATGCAAACATTCACGTCAATATTCCGCATACCTATAGTACTTGTACATGGTGAGACAAGAGAACATATATATGTGTACATATAGTCAGTGTTATATGCTTGGTCTATGTAACAAGATGAGCTCAGGCTGGTTAGCTAAGATGTTATCCAGCAAGTTCTGACTCTTCTATGTAATGTTGGGGTTGGAGGGTGGAGATGGTGGGTTACCCCAGGTGTTCGGCACCAGGCAGTTTCTCCAACAGCAACTTCTCTTCTGCAAATATTTGTCTCGGCGAGCAAACATGGGCCGGGGGCAGTGCGGGGGTGGCTACTAACTTCTGCCCTAGCCACATCTCCTCGAGGCATTAAGGCGCAGGTCTGTCGCTGATTACTTGGTCGAACTGACAAGCTGGCGGGTTATGGAGGCAGTAACCGCAGTCCTCTCTCTCGCTTTCAACGGCGCAGTTTCTCTGCTCTCGTCCTTGCAACCGCTGCGACGAGATTGTTCCAAGTGGCGCCTAGCGACACACTCCCGCGGTAAAAATACGAGTCTACTCTGATCTCGTTACGAGCCCGCTCTCACGGCCCGCCAGATGCTAATGAAGTGGTTTTATGGAGCCGTAGCTCTTGGAATAGATATTCCTCTCTGAGCAGTGTTCGCCTTTATAGAAGCTGCCGGTTCTAAGAGATGAGACGTGAGGTTCTGTGCGGTCTTGACTTGTGTTTTATTTGAAACTCCTGCAGACCTGTGTTATTATGAGCAGTCTTCACAGACACAGACGTCTGTGTGAACGGCGCATTTCACAACACACGGCGCTCTTCTCGCTTCACGTTCAAGTCTAGCTGGGAATGTTCACAGAAACTATCTCGAACTTCTAAGTCAATACTGACAGACCAAAAAAAAAAAAGACAATCCCTAAAGTTTTTACCATAATATTTCTTCGCCAATTTCTTATGCGTTATAGAAAGTTTACCAGACTTTACTTCACATAGTTTGCCCATAAAGATGAGAAAACTGTTACTCTTTTTTTCTACACTGACTCTTTAAATTTCATGCAGATTTCAACAATAACGTTTTTATAGTTTATAATGTACCAGTCATTTAACTGGCTCACCTACCAAGACATTTAATATTGTCGTAGTTCGTTAAAAATGTAATATTTTTTCCGCGGAACAACTGAACATGTAGCTAATGTAGTTATCTACAAGATGAACACACATTTCAGAGGAAGACTGTCAAGTAAATACTTTGAAAACACTAAGCACATTAAAACACTGGATCCGAGCTCTCCGATATATTAAACACGGTTTATTTGCATAGTTGTAACTCAAACTCTAGTAAAATTATTAATACAACCCTACCCAAGTTTCTTATAATGAACTTTACGGCATATTTTCCAGTAACGAAATGAGCCGTCACTTACCCATAGTTCCAGGGGCAGGATGTAAACATTGTTCGGCGTCTTGTACGTAAGGACAATGTAAGACTGCGTGCGTGCCTAACAGTCGCCCATATTGCTTCTTCACTTTTGTACCTCCACCAAAGAAATTTCCTCCAGTTAGGCCACGCTGTTTTACATTCGCAACAAACATTTATCAGCTCACAGGTATTATTACATCTGATGTCTGTGAAAGAGTCTTGCAACAGTGATGAAATATTTCGTGGAATATTGATGACATACCATGATGATGAAGCGGCAGAACGAAACACTCAAATTCCTCACAAGTTGTACCTTGTGACGTCACAGTTGAGTCCCCCAATTTCGCTAACATTGTCATGGTATCAGTTATTTTCTGCGCTGGTTTAATAGTGTTGTACTGAAGATTGGTCAGCGAGATTGACGTGGAATATCGTCCAACATAAGTGGCACAGGCGCAGGGGCGCAACATCGTCTTGGCTCAGAGGGGGCCAACACAAAAAGAGAACACCCACCACTCCTAACATTGACATTGTAATAACTTCAAGTAGTGGAGGTTCATCCATACCCCACATAAAAGCGGGGGGTCCGGGGGTCCTCCCCCGGGAAAATTTGGATTTCAAGGTGCAAAGTGGTGCTATTTTAGCGTTTTTT
>PNEQ01099275.1:0-11392 GCA_003012365.1 Medauroidea extradentata | reverse complement strand
GTGGCTCTATCTCTTATATTTTCTAGTATTTTTCGAAAAATGTTTAAAAAATTATTTTTTTCAACGTGGCGTAGCTCCCTTAATATTTACCACAGAATAGTGTTGGTTTATATACCCCACCTTATTTTCCATAACGAATCCCCTCCCGGACTTTGGCACATGAATTCTGGTCCACCCTGTATATATATATATATGTGTGTGTGTGTGTGTGTGTGTGTGTGAGTGAAAACTTTAAACAACTTCATTCTGCAATCAACGCAATCAAACACATATTTGGCTTTGAAAGATTCAACTGCACATTTTGCACGTGGTACGTACATTCACCTGTATGAGTAAGTGCTCTGCGCGAAGGCAGCGCTATCCTTTGGATTTTCTAGAAAATAAACCCTCAGGAAACACACTTCACACTTTCAACTGCCTGTCGAACTAAACATCCAGAGTTCTGAAATCCTTCAACAGGGTGCGGTATTACTATTAGCATTGTTGCAGTTATAAAACGTGTCTCAGACTTTCGGCAGAATGACTTTCTGCTAAACGACGACTGCTAAACAACGATTTTCAACCAAACGATTTTTTCAGAGTTAACAGGAGTGCGAAAATTTTCGGTGAAACGACTTTCGGGAAAACGACTTTTGCTAGTGACTGTCTACAAATATAATTTTCGGTGTAACGACTTTCGGGTAAATGACTCTGTATGAGATTAAGGAAGATACTGAAAAATTCTGTGAAACGACTTTCGGGAGAACGACATTCGGGAGAACGACTTTCGGCCAAGTGACTTTTCGGCAAAACGACTTTCGGCAAAATGACTTTTCTGATGAATTATATTCGGCGAAACGATTTTCGGGAGAATGATTTTCGGGAAAATGATTTGAATTCAGAATAGAGCGCTGAAAACACAATTCGGGAAAACGGTTTTCGGGTAAATGGCGCGCTCCCCAAAATAGTGCTATTTCACGAGTTTCCAAGCAAAAAATTTGAATATACAACTTTAAAAAATTTTTATATTTTTTACGATAAATTATGCTTGTAAATGTAAATTCTTTGTGCTGATGTAAAAAAATTTAGATTTGTAGGTTACAAATAGTGCTATTTCAAGAGTTTCCAAGTAAAAATTTTTATATACTACTTTCAAAATATTGTTATATTTTTTACGATAAATTATGCTTGTAAAAGTAAATTCTTTGTGCTAATACAAAAATAAAAAGGTTTGAAGGTGCAAAATAGTACTGTTTCAGGAGTTTCCAAGCCAAAAATTTGCATATAATAGTTTCAAAAAATTGTTATATTTTTTACTATAAATTATGCTTGTAAAAGTAAATACTTTGTGCTCATCTAAAAAATTTTAGATTTGTAGATTCAAAATAGTGCTATTTCAGGAGTTTTCAAGCCAAAAATTTGAATATACTACTTTCAAAAATTTTTTATATTTTTTACAATAAATTATGCTTGTAAAAGTAAATTCTTTGTGCTCATATAAAAAAATATAGATTTGTAGTTTCAAAATAGGGCTATTTCCAGAGTTTCCAAGCCAAAAATTTGAATATACTACTTACATATAATTGTTATATTTTTACGATAAATTATAGTTGTAAAAGAAAATTCTTTGTGCTGATGTAAAAAAAATTTAGATTTGTAGATTCAAAATAGTGCTTTTTTAGGAGATTCAAACCCAAAAAATTTGAATATACTGCTTTCAAAAAATTATTATATTTTTTACAATAAATTATGCTTGTAAAATAAATTCTTTGTGCTGATGTAAAAAAAAATTTGGATCTGAAGGTGCAAAATGGTGCTACTTCAGGAGTTTCCAAAACAAAAAATTTGAATATACTGCATTCAAAAAATTGTTATATTTTTTACGATAAATTATGCTTGTTAAATTAAATTCTTTGCGCTGATGTAAAAAAATTTAGATTTGTAGGATGAAAATAGTGCTATTTCAGGAGTTTCCAAGCTAAAAAGTTGAATAAACTATTTTAACAAAATAGTTATATTTTTTACGATAAATTATGCTTGTAAAAGTAAATTCTTTGTGCTGATGTAAAAAAATAAGATTTGTAGGTTGAAAATAGTGCTATTTCAGGTGTTTCTAAGCCAAAATTTTGAATATACTACTTTGAAAAAATTGTAACATTTTTTACGATAAATTATGTTCGTAAAAGTAAATTCTTTGTGCTGATGTAAAAAAATTTAGATTTGTAGGTGTAAAATAGTACTATTTCAGGAGTTTCCAAGCAAAAAATTTGAATATACTAACTTCAAAAAATGGTTTCATTTTTTACAATAAATTATGATTGTAAAAGTAAATTCTTTGCGGATGTTAAAAAAAAATGATTTGTAGGTTAAAAATGGTGTTCTTTCAGGAATTTTTCTAGCCAGAAATTTGAATATACTACTTTTAATAATTGTTATATATTTTTACGATAAATTATGCTAGTAAAAGTATATTCTTTGTGCTGATATAAAAAAATAAGATTTGTAGGTAAAAAATACTGCTATTTTAGAGCATTCCAAGCCAAAAATTTGGATATACTACTTTCATACAATTGTTATATATCATACGATAAATTATGCATGTAAAAGTAAATTCTTTGTGCTGATGTAAAAAAAAATTAGATTTGTAGGTGCAAAATGGGGCTATTTCAGGAATTTCCAAGCAAAAAATTTACATATACTGATCTAAAAAATGGTTATATTTTTTGCGATACGATATGCTTGTAAAAGTAAATTCTTTGTGCTAAATTAAAAAAATTAGATTTGTAGATTCAAAATAGTGCTATTTTAGGAGTTTCCAAGCCAAAAAGTTGAATATACTATTTTCAAAAAATTGTTATATTTTTTATGATAAATTATGCTTGTAAAAGTAAATTCTTTGTGCTGATATAAAAAAATAAGATTTGTAGGTAAAAATACTGCTATTTTAGGGCTTTCCAAGCCAAAAATTTGAATATACTACTTTCATATAATTGTTATATATCATACGATAAAATATGCTTGTAAAAGTAAATTCTTTGTGCTGACGTAAAAAAATTTAGATTTGTTAGTTCAAAATAGTGCTATTTCAGATGTTTCTAAGCCCACAATTTGAACATACTACTTGCAAAAAATTGTTATATCTTTTACGATAAATTATGATTGTAAAAGTAAATTCTTTGTGCTGATGAAAAAATAATAAGATTTGTAGTTGCAAAATAGTGCTATTTCAGAAGTTTCCAAGCCAAAAATTTGAATATACTACTTTCAAAAAATTGTTATATTTTTTACGATAAATTATGCTTGTAAAAGTAAAATCTTTGTGCTGATGAAAAAATAATAAGATTTGTAGTTGCAAAATAGTGCTATTTCAGAAGTTTCCAAGCCAAAAATTTGAATATACTACTTTCAAAAAATTGTTATATTGTTTACGATAAATTATTCTTGTAAAAGTAAATTATTTGTGCAGATGTAAAAAAATTAGACTTGTAGGTGTAAAATGGTGCTATTTCAGGAATTTCCAAGAAAAAACTTGTATATACTGCTTTCAAAAAATGGTTACTTTTTTTACGATAAATTATGCTTGTAAAACTAAATTCTTTGTGCTAATGTAAAAAAATTTTGGTTTGTAGATTCAAAATAGTGCTATTCTAGAAGTTTCCACGCCAAAAATTTGAATATACTACTTTCAAAAAATTGTTATGTTGTTTACGATAAATTATTCTTGTAAGAGTAAATTCTTTGTGCAGATGTAAAAAAAATAGACTTGTAGGTGTAAAATGGTGCTATTTCAGGAGTTACCAAGAAAAAATTTGTATCTACTGCTTTCAAAAAATTGGCACAATTTTACGGTAAATTATAATTGTAAAAGTAAATTCTTAGTGCTGATGAAAAAAAAATAATTTGTAGGTGCAAAATGGTGCTATTTTAGGAGTTTCCAAGCCAAAAATTTGTATATACTACTTTCAAAAAATTGTTAAATTTTTTACAATAAAGTATGCTTTTAAAAGTATATTCTTTGTGCTGATGTAAAAATAATAAGATTTGTAGTTGCAAAATAGTGCTATTTCAGGAGTTTCCAAGCCAAAAATTTGAATATACTACATTAAAAAAATTGTTATATTTTTATAGATAAATTATGCTTGTAAAAGTAAATTCTTTGTGCTAATGTAAAAATAATAAAATTTGTAGCTGCAAAATAATACTATTTCATGAGTTTCCAAGCAAAAAATTTGAATATACTGCTTTCAAAGAAATGGTTATATTTTTTTACAATAAATTATGCTTGTAAAAGTAAATTCTTTGTGCAGATGTAAAAAAAAATTAGACTTGTAGGTGTAAAATGGTGCAATTTCAGGAATTTCCAAGAAATAATTTGTATATACTGCTTTAAAAAAATGGTTACCTTTTTTTAAGATAAATTATGATTGCAAAACTAAATTCTTTGTGCTGATTTAAAAAAAATTTAGATTTGTAGATTCAAAATAGTGCTATTCTAGGAGTTTCCAAGCCAAAAATTTGAATATACTACTTTCAAAAAATGTTTATATTTTTTATGATAAATTATGCTTGTAAAAGTAAATTCTTTGTGCTGATTTAAAGAAATTTAGATTTGTAGGTGCAAAATGGTGCTATTTGAGGAGTTTCCAAACAAAAAATTTGAATATACTGCTTTCAAAAATTGGTTATATTTTTTACAATATATTATGCTTGTAAAAGTAAATTCTTCGTGCTGATGTAAAAATAATAAGATTTGTAGGGGCCACCGGTGCTATTTCAGGAGTTTCCAAGCAAAAAATTTGAAAAATTCTGCTTTCAAAAAATTGTTATATTATTTACGGTAAATTGTGCTTGTAAAAGTAAATTCTTTGTGCTGATGTAAAAAAAATTAGATTTGTAGGTTAAAAATAGTGCTATTTCAGGAGTTTCCAAGCCAAAAATTTGAATATACTGCTTTCAAAAAATGGTTATATATTTTACGATTAATTATGCTTGTAACAGTAAGTTCTTTGTGCAGTTCTAAAAAAATTTAGATTTGTAGGTGCAAAGTGGTGCTTTTTCAGGAGTTACCAAGCAAAAAATTTACATATACTGATTTAAAAAATGGTCATATTTTTTGCGATAAGATATGCTTGTAAAAGTAAATTCTTTGTGCTGATGTAAAAAAAATTTAGATTTGTAGATTCAAAATAGTGCTATTTTAAGAGTTTCCAAGCCAAAAATTTGAATATACTATTTTCAAAAAATTGTTATATTTTTTATGATAAATTGTGCTTGTAAAAGTAAATTCTTTGTGCTCATGTAAAAAAATTAGATTTGTAGGTTCAAAATAGTGCTATTTAAGGAGTTTCCACACCAAAAATTTGAATATACTACTTTCATATAATTATTATATTTTTGCGATAAATTATACTTGTAAAAGTAAACTTTTTTGTGCTGATGTAAAAAAAAAAATAAGATTTGTAGGTGCGAAATAGTGCTATTTTAGGAGTTTCCTGGGCCAAAAATTAGAATATACTACTTTCATATAATTGTTATATTTTTTACGATAAATTATGCTTGTAAAAGTATATTCTTTGTGCTGATGTAGAAAAAAAAAGATTTGTAGATGCAAAGTAGTGCTATTTCTAGAGTTTCCAAGCCAAAAATTTGAATGTTCAACTTTCAAAAAATGGTTATATTTTTTACAATAAATTATGCTTAAAAAAGTAAATTCTTTGTGCTGATGTAAAAAAAATATGATTTGTAGGTTCAAAATGGTGCTCTTTCAGGAATTTTTCTAGCCAGAAATTTGCAAATACTACTTTTATATAATTGTTATATTTTTTACGATAAATTATGCCAGTAAAAGTAAATTCTTTGTGCTGATATAAAAAAATAAGATTTGTAGGTAAAAATACTGCTATTTTAGGGCTTTCCAAGACAAAAATTTGAATTAACTACTTTCATATAATTGTTATATATCATACGATAAAATATGCTTGTAAAAGTAAATTATTTGTGCTGATGTAAAAAAATTTAGATTTGTAGGTGCAAAATGGTGCTATTTCAGGAATTTCCAAGCAAAACATTTACATATACTGCTTTCAAAAAATGGTTATATTTTTTGCGATAAATTATGCTTGTAAAAGTAAATACTTTGTGCTGATGTAAAAAAAAATTTAGATTTGTAGTTTCGAAATAGTATTATTTTAGGAGTTTCCAAGCCAAAAGTTTGAATATACTACTTTCACAAAATTGTTATATTTTTTATGATAAATTATGCTTGTAAAAGTAAATTCTTTGTGCTGATGTAAAAAAATTTAGATTTGTATGTGCAAAATGGTGCTATTTCAAGAGTTTCCTAGCCAAAAATTTGAATATACTGCTTTCAAAAAATGGTTATATTTTTTACAATATATTATGCTTGTAAAAGTAAATTCTTTGTGCTGATGTAAAAATAATAAGATTTGTAGGTGCAAAATAATGCTATTTCAGAAGTTTCCAAGCCAAAAATTTGAATATACTAGTTTCAAAAAATTGTTATTTTGTTTACGATAAATTATTCTTGTAAAAGTAAATTCTTTGTGCACATGTAAAAAAATTTAAATTTGTAGGTGCAAATTAGTGCTATTCCAGGAGATTCCAAGCAAAAAATTTAAATATACTGCTTTCAAAAAATTGTTATATATTTTTACGATAAATTATGCTTGTAAAAGTAAATTCCTTGTGCAGTTGTAAAAAAATTTAGATTTGTAGGTTCAAAGTTGTGCTATTTCAGGAGTTTCCAATCCAAAAATTTGAATATACTGCTTTCATATAATTGTTATATTTTTACGATAACTTATACTTGTAAAAAATTCTTTGTGCTGATGTAAAAAAATTTAGATTTGTCGGTACAAAATGGTGCTATTTCAGGAGTTTCTAAGCCCAAAATTTGAATATACTACTTTAAAAAAATTGTTATATTTTTTACAATAAATTATGCTTGTAAAAGTAAATTCTTTGTGCTGATATAAAAAAAATTTAGATTTGTAGGTTCAAAATAGTCGTATATCAGGAGTTTCCAAGCCAAAAATTGGAATATACTACTTTCAAAAAATTGTTATATTTTTTACGATAAATTATGCTTGTAAAAGTAAATTCTTTGTGCTGATGTAAAAAATTTTAGATTTGTAGATTCAAAATAGTGCTATTTTAGGAGTTTCCAAGCCAAAAATTTGAATATACTACTTTCAAAAAAATGTTATATTTTTTACGATAAATTATGCTTGTAAAAGTAAATTCTATGTGCTGATGTAAAAAAAATTAGATTTGTAGGTGCAAAATGGTGCTATTTCAGGAGTTTCCAAGCAAAAAATTTGAATATACTTCTTTCAAAAATGGTTATATTTTTTACAATAAATTATGCTTGTTAAAGTAAATTCTTTGTGCTGATGTAAAAATAATAAGATTTGTAGGTGCAAAATAGTGCTATTTCAGGAGTTTCCAAGCCAAAAATTTGAATATACTACTTTCAAAAAATTGTTATAATTATTACGATAAATTATGCTTGTAAAAGTAAATTCTTTGTGCTGATATAAAAAAATTTAAATTTGTAGGTTCAAAATCGTGCTATTTTAGGAGTTTCCAAGCCAAAGTAGAATTTACTACTTTCATATAATTGTTATATTTTTTACGATAAATTAGCTTTTAAAAGTAAATTATTTGTGCTGATGTATAAATAATAATATTTGTAGGTGCAAGATAGTGCTATTTTAGGAGTTTCCAAGCCAAAAATTTGAATATACTACTTTTAAAAAATTGATACATTTTTTTACAATAAATTATGCTTGCAAAGGGAAATTTTTTTGTGCTAATATAAAAAAATTGTGACGTGCCATGTGGCCACCACCCTAATTGATAAGAAGTAATAGCCATCAATTATAAGCAATTATCATAAAATACAGATATAATAATAAACATGTCATGCGACACTTCTTTCTTTTCATCATGTCAGGATGCCGATATTCTCTATGAAAAGAATTGTATTTAGGAAAAACAGAAATGTATATAATTTGTCTTTGTGGAAACAGCAGGTGCAAGCGAAATGACCTTTTCGCCCCTACCAACGCTCATGTAGCCCCCAAAGCTACCGGGCGGGAGGGGAGGAACGCCAGCCTATTGTGTTTAAGATACAAATCTTAAATAGTTACAATAACTTGAATGTGAGGAATTTTAAGAATATATAAACACGTAGGTTATTTGTCAAAGTTTAGCTAAATGAAATTAAATAATAATGTAATAAATATGGTAATGGCAGCAAGTTAAGTGTCCTCGAGTGGCGGGGCTATCTTTCAGAAGCTGTCTCCTGATTGGCCCAATTGAATCAATGTCTGCAGGGCAAGCAACAGGGAAATTGGCGCCAAACAGGAGCATGGCTAGATTGTTGACAGATTTTGGGTCAGATGTTTTTGAGCCCTTGAGATGCAGATAACGACGGGCAGGTAACCAAAGGAGTAGTTCAGGCGCCTTTCCAGGGACGGTGTTGAATGAAGAGATCGTTGGGTCGGGGTACACAGGCGGGTGTTTTTAATTTATGCGTCGGGACGTTTGCGAATTGCGGTATTCAGACCGGTTATTTTAGAAGTATTGCAAAGCGTCGCAAGTTAGGACGGCAGACAGCTGACGACGCCATGGTAACCTTCGACTTAATTTAGCTACGTATTGCTCAGACTAGCGGGCGTATAATCATAAGTGTAAAACCGACAAACCTTGCATAGTAACGATCGTGCCACGGGATGACAGTGAGAGCTTGCTACCTGGTTTAAACTGAACTTGCGGACTTCCTATTACTCCACACACTTTACACCACAAAACTTTAGCTCGTCACAAATTAAGAACAATTTTAATATTCTGCTTAGACGAATCTTTTTTGGTTGTGTTAGCTCTTGAAAAACGTGCGACCTGGTAAATTTTGCAATAAATTTGGTTCTGCTGGTCGACGTATTTTCTCGGGGATGTTCCGGTTACTTCGTCTCTTTATTCCGGTGCTGCGGCATACTCGTGTCACCCATCACAAGCACAAGCACAAAATACCTAGCTGTTAAGTGCTAACCAAAGTCTCTTTACTTATTCAAAAGCCTCATGTCACGGGAACATACACCCAACGAAAACCAACAGCTTTACTGAATCTAAAAAATGTATAATGAAATTAGATGTCACGAGCAAATGGCTATTCGCTCAAACTTATGGACACAAGAATAAAATAATTTGTTGTATTTTTAAAACATTTCTTAAAGTCTAGCAAAAATCCCTTTATTAGATTTCTTTAGGTACAAAATTTGTTGTTTTGTGTTTTTATACCTGTAAGCCACAGCCCGCGATATTAATTAAAACTCAGTGTTAATTATTTAACTACCGCTATTTATTAAGGTGCTGAGATGTGTTCCCTTAATGTCGAAATTCTTGCTTCGACATGCAGTTTTGGGAAAACTATGCACGCTAAAATATTGTTCTTCAGATGATAATATGTAACGCTATTTCGTACAAATTAAATTTTTGGAATTTTTCCCACTAGAACGACTTTAAACTGCTGTCACGGTATAAAAAACCTAATAAAAACGAACCAGTGTCGCAGTATCAGCATCGCCGTCTCCTGTTGCTTCAAGTTCCTGCAGTTTACTAAAAATACGTAAACAGGTTGTTTTCTCTATTGTTTTTTCTATCTTCCTAGTTAGTATTCAACATTAAAACATAGCATAAAACACTGCACACTAGTACTAGAGTGTGTGAAGACATAGTGTCGTAGTTCGTAATCCGTCCCCCCACCCCTTTTTTTCACACTTATTTACAACTCCCGGCTGTGGGCCGTTATTTATAACAGGGCCTTGATCTGACCAGAGTTTCTTCGGCCTGACACACTCGCCCTTCTGCTGAGATAGGATCGCAAGGGACTGCACACAAGAGAAAAAGCAGGAACTAGCCTATATCCTCCCGCCAGCACAGCACACAGCGCTTTTCGAGCAAGAACGAATCTCACTATTTTAAAAAGGAGCTTGAGAGAAAGGAAAATGTTGTTTAGCAATATTGAATTTTGCAGTTATGATCACATAAAATGTACATACTATATGAGTGTTACGACATTTGTGAGTCTATTTGCGTGGATGAATATTATTAACAAGTATTTATTTGTAAAAATTTAATGATTCTTCTGTACATATTTTAAAAATTTACCACACGAAAAAAGAAACACAACAGGTTCTTAGGGGGGGGCGGTCGCCCCCTCCGCCCCCCCCCCCCCCCAAAATCTGCCACTGTTTGCAATGAGAGTCTTACAAGAGCTGCACACCAATCACTTTGGCATTTTTAAAATGAAAGCCTTGGCAAGTTCCTATGTATAATGGCCTCAGATAGACAAGAATTTGGAAGAGGTAGCATCTACCTGTACACCATGTTTTCACAATAAGTCCTTGCCAGACAAGTTGATCCTACTGCCATGGGCATGACCTGACCGGCCATGGCAAAGACTTCATGTGGATATAGCGGGCTATTCATGAGAAAGCACTTTCTAGTCCTCGTAGACAGTCACACAAAACTGCCAGTAATTAATGTTCTTCTGAGTATTATATATCAGCAGCAGTAATAACATAGTTGGGTTGGTGGTTCTCTGTTTGCCAGAACAACTTGTCTTGAATAATGATGTTCGGTTCCCATCATAGGAGTTAAGTTGTTATTTAAAGCACAATGCTATAAAGTACACATTTTCACCACTCTATCACCCGTCTTTAAACGGGATGGCAGAGAACATGGTCAAAACCTTCAAAAACAAACTAAAGTCACTGATTCGCCCCCATGTTCCACTGAGCACAGCCTTACCCAGCTTCCTGTTGAACTACACAACCACACCACATACTGTCACAGGAGAGTCCCCAAGTAGTTTGATGTTTGGCAGCGTGGCTCGCAACAGTTTGTCATTTGTTTCGTCTGTGGCTACAACTGTTAAGAGCTCGGCAAATTGGTACAGTTGTTTTGAATTCTACCCACAGGAGCAAGACTTTTAACGTGAATGACGGGTGGGGCTTACAGTTTATACACGTGGAGAGAAGAGGTGGGTGAAGGGTGCCGTTGCCAAGCTGGGCCCACTTATATACAAGGTGCAAGGAACCAGTGAGGCCACTCACCACTGTCACCTAGATCAGCTCCGTCCTCTTCCATCACTGCCTAAGAATTAAGCAAAAACAGCCAACAGTGTGGCGGACAATAGGGTCATTCCATGGAAAATCACCCAATTTCAATTATTTTGGTTGCTGACCCATTTTGAAAAAATTTGAAATTTTGTCACACATAATGTACATATTTCAACAGTTCAAACCCAAAGTTATTGATTTTTATCTGCCCTCATTTTGATTTTACAGAACAAAATGGCCGGTACCGTGTACCAAAATTTACATTTTCA
>PNEQ01099274.1:0-11392 GCA_003012365.1 Medauroidea extradentata | reverse complement strand
TGTTCCCGTCATCAGGTAGACACACAGGGTTCAAGAACACGAGTGCGACTGATGAGGAGACTGGAAAAACCATGGGTTTATATAGGGTAAAGCCCCTTATCGTGCTCAGCCAATGGGAGACGAGCTGTCTCCTGATTGGTCGCGCAGCATGTATTGACTCTGATTGGTTGTGGTGGGTTGAGTGTTTGTTTTTATTTTGGGCTGTAAATTTGTTTTTCTTTTAACCATAGGGATCCACATATTTTTAATTCAATGATCTGTTGACTGAAAATATGACTATTGCTAATAACAAGGGCCGATTCTTTCATTTTTCTTTTAATGTTGTCAGTTTCCTATGTAAGTGGTTTAGAGTCGTCCCAAATGATTTTGTGGCTGTTTTCCCATGCATGTTCGGCCAGTCTAGTTTTTTGGGTTTCGCCTTTTTTTTAAATCGTTTTTATGTTCTTTGATACGGGTTGATACAGGTTGTGTCCAACATCTTTGTGTTTTGTTTCGTCTCATCGTTGTGTCATCTGCTGTATTTCGGTTTGTGTTTTGTTTCGTCTCATCGTTGTGTCATTTGCTGTATTTATGTTTGTGTTTTTGTCTCGTCTCATCGTTGTGACGTTTGCTGTATTTCTGTTTGTGTTTTGTTTCGTTTCATCGTTGTGTCGTTTGCTGTATTTCTGTTTGTGTTTTTGTTTCGTCTCATCGTTGTGTCGCATTTTAACTTAGGTTTTTTTCTTTTATTTGCTGTTATGTTCCTTGTTTTATCTGACCAGATTCCAGTTTTGGAATTTCATGCTGTGTATGTATCCTAATGACTAAAGCATACTCTGCTTATTTATGCTTTTTTGTCTTATTTTTAGTTTTCTTTTGATAGTCATTTATTTCGCAATTGAGTATGTCCAAGCAAATAAATCCAGTATTGTACTCCCATTGCACAGTTCTTTCAAAGATCATACCTACATACTAGCGACAGTACTACAAGTTATATTTACAGTACTTTTACAACTGCACTCTTCTAGCATATCTTCGACGCCGAACTAAGGTTATTTGTACGAAAGGTTAGAAAAAAAACGTGTTTTCTTATCGGAGAGTTTGGCACTGGGAAATATTCTGCCGCTAGTTGTGCTGCTATCGCTGATGGGCCTAGTAAAATACAAAACCGTAGTAAAATTAGGTATAACTTGTCTTGGAAAAGATCCAAGTCATTTGAATTAATTTAAGTGAAAAACACACTAATTTTGAATTTAAAATTATCAATTCCATGTAACTTCATATTAATGAAAGCTCAGTGATTGGTCTGTATAATTACTAACCGACATTAGCGCAACGAGCGGCAGTAATTTTCCCTTTGTTAAACTTTTAACATAGACCTTTCTTACCTGTAGTAGAATTAACCTTATTCTAACACAAGCTGCGTCGCTCACTCATCGTTTCGTCCCCTCGTCTCTCTATCGCATTATAAGTCTGGGGCTATGTCAGTTCTACAACATCGTCAGTTGACAGAACTTATTTTCCTCTCCCCACTACGCTGGGGGTTATGTGGGCCGGTGACGAATGTTGGCTGCTGTGGCCAATAGGGTTTCGGCTTTATGTCTGGTGTACGAACTCGTCACATCTCGTGGTAGCCAATGGAGGAACGATACATAAGCACCAATATACGGTGCATATGGTTCATGGACATGGTAAATAGATGCCAACAGGTGGTGCGTATGGTTTTGTAGAGGGTAAGAAGTGTATGGGGAGTTCTACGACCTCAGCAGTTGACAGAACATTTTTAGAGAAGGTGTGCAGAGCGGTTCGTGGAGAGAGCAAGGAGAAGCGTAGGGAAAACGTTCGGTGAAATGACGAGGTCGTAGGAGTGACCTTTTCCGGTAAGTCCATCACCTCACCATCATCCGCAAAATCCACTTCCCATATACCAACACGGAAACCCAAACAATAAAGCCCGACTCAGACAACAACCGCAATATTTGTAACAAGCGTGACCCCAGCTAAATTGTTGCTCGTACTCTCAAAGGCATTGATAACAAGAGCGTAACTACACTGCAAAAATGTTAGCAATATTGCTTATCATATGTATGGTAATACTCCCAAACATTGAGAGGGAAATGTGATTTACGAATGTGTGTTGAAATTTCCGCAAGAGTGTATTCGCCACACAAACCACTCGGAAGTTTCGCTTACGCGTTATGTCAAACTGTCCAAGAGGTCCTGCGTCAATATGTAATAGAAAATTACATTACTAGTTGAGTAACGTTCCTTGACACGTGTTTAGTGATTTTCCTTCACTTGTAGAGGTAATTAGCTTCCATTACATGTAGAGTAAATTTATCTTAAATTATTTTACAGTTTAGAAGTTAACTTGCCTCGGTGGTCTGACACGTCCTGTAATGTCTTGTGCAGTATACCTTGAACCTGGCATGACAGTGGCGTAGCTTTTCAGGCTCCGTCAACAACTCCTAGACCGAGGTAAGCACTCAGCATATGAAGGGACGTAGCATAGCTGTGATAAAAAGTGCGGGACTCATGTGAAGGAATTTTATGCAATATTCAAGATTTAATGTAATGTAGCTGTCAGTGTAAAATTTGAAAAATGGGGTCATCATATCGTCCAAATCGACAGTCTCTTCACGGATCCCACAGAAAACTAAAAATTATACACAACTTCTACTGTGAATTCCCAACGTACTTACTCCTAACAAAGTCTACACTAATATTATAGGACACGCTTGACTTCTGAGTACGAAAAATTATCATACTTAAATATGCTTTAAAATTATATCGATGTACTATTACTTATTTGGCACACAGTTTCTACAAGTATGATAACTATATGTGGACACAGACTTACAAGTAGACACGAAACAACATGTCGAATAGTATAATTAGTTTACCTTGCAATCTTGCATGAGGAAGTATTTATTTAACCACGTCTGGTGTAATATACAAATAGGATCACGTTCTAGACTCTTAGCACGACTTCATAGCTAACAATTGGAACAGAAAACTTGTGAGTGATTGTTCGAAAGTAATACTCTTATGATCTCCTGGATACCAGCTTGTGTTTCATTTCTGACTTAATATAGCTGCATCTCACCTACATACTACCTGGCAACATTTACAAGAGCTGGTTTAATAGTAAATAGTTTTATCTGAACCAACATTTTGCACTACGTTCACAGGAGACGAGAGTCTTATGGATCATACAAGTAACTTAACGCGTAATACGGTTACTTGGCACAACGGAAATAAATCCTCTATTCTTACGTGAAAATTACGAAATTCAAAATAAAATCGTAGGATACATGATTGATTTTGAGAATGAAATTTAAAAGAAAATTTGTTTATATTAATAATAAAGAAAAGATTAATATCGTATGGGGAGGGTTATGTTGAAGAAGCTGCTGACAATGGAAATTTATCGAAGTAAAAAGAGGAGAAGAGTTCTCTTGCTGTAGAATGCGATAAAAGCAAAATTGTTAGTTAGAATACATATAAAGTTTATCATGGCAAAGATGTTTTTTTTTTTCAGCAAAATATTACGTTTGGGAAAAATTAAGACCAATAAAATATACTTAGAGGATTTTAATTTCTGACTGCTCAAACGAACTTGTTGATAAATTAGAAGATTGCAGGCTTTCACGGCCAATGTCAGGCTGGTTGTCTTGGCTTCCGGGCTGGAGCCGCGTCTTGTTGGTAGCTCGTACCGAGGTTTTGCCGTACCTTGCAGCAGGCATCTTCAGGGTGTCTCGAGCAAGACTGAAAGCCAGGACCACCGCCGTTTCCTCATGTGCCATCCGAGGCCGTGCTGTCGCGAGACCGAAAGCCGAATCTTCCATAACTCGCTGGGTGTTTGTAAAATCAAATGCACCCCGACAGTCTAGTTTCAAATCATTGGAACGGCGGCGGGGTGCGTGTAACTGTTTTAGCTGGGCTCCGGACCCGTATTTAAGTTATGTTTTGGCATGTCATATGGTGGGTCAGTCTTGCTCGAGACACCCTGAAGGTGCCTGCTGCAAGGTATGGCGAAACTTCGGTACGAGCTACCTACAATACGCGGCTCCAGCACGGAAACCAAGACAACTAGCTTGTTGGTCAATTTACACCTTTGTTCTTTATACTAAGACATGTGAATTATTCGAATATGGTATTCAATACAATGATTGTAGATAATAGATTTGGTCCACCTAAAATCACTTACGTTGCCTTTTTTTCATGGACAGATTTCTACTGATAAAAATTCAGATTATACGTTATGGATTAATAAACATAATCAGATATATAGCCTACGTTAAAATATCTGTGTGTTTTATTTCTTTTACGGTGGACCACTATTGTTCGAACTGACTCGAAAACCGTGATAAATTCATTTGGATGATAGGTGTAGTTACCATCTGACATATGTAGTTTGAAGTTAAAAATAATGAAACGTATAAATGGAAGAACCATGCATGTCGGCATGCAATGAGAGCAGAGGTATTGGTGAGGACAAGCGAAGTGGTCAAGTAGATCTGAAGAAAGTAAAATATTCGTGATTTGCGTAATCCACGACGACATTAAGTGTAGACTATGACATTAAATGACTTACAGCGGAAATTAAATTTACTTATATGCTCTCGTATAGTTACGAGATATACGTGGCTCATCATACTATTAGACAGTGTATATTTCGTAAGTATGGTACATATTGGTTTTGACGAACAATATTCGTAGCTTGGAATTGATTTGATTGCTAAGTGTTGTATGGTAGCAATAATGAATATTCATGAGGTTTAAATTACGCAGAAATTTTTATGAGCAAAGTTATACAGGAGTAAAATTTCTTACACACCAGATGTGATATAACATAGACTACTTGGGGTATGTTTGCGTTAATATATGTATGTAAGTACGATATTCCAACTAAGCAATCAAAATCTAATTGCACAAATGAATTAGAAATTGTTTTTGTATACAAATTTAATATAAAAATGAAATTTTAAGTCTTTTGATCTAAATTTATTTACTGGTAAAATCGTTGTTTGGTAGATTAAACTACATAATGTAAAATGATATTTGCAAACACGTGAAATAAAAAAATGTATAGGAATATACATAAAAATAACTGGTTCCTATTATAATTAAACTACAAGGTTATAATGTAAAAATTATTTTATTAAATTCAAAGTTGGGAAACAATATGATGTTGAAATTTGCATTCAAAGGCGAACAACACTGCACGACATTCGAGGTGTAAGTTTCTAACCTAGAAGAGGAACTAATATCATCTGGAGCAAACGTTTCAGTCGACATTTAGAATATTACAACGTAACGCTTTTTTTGGAATTCTGAGAAGAAAAATATTAAATCGGCGACTATACCGCAAATTATATTTTCCTTGAGCTACAATACAAGCATGGCAGTAGAACTAGTAATGTATAGTTAGGTTGCAATTTGTCGGGCAAATTATAAATATAAAAAAATTGCCACACGCATCGCGGCTTAATTATATGTTAACAGCTAATTCACAAGGTCTGTACTGTAGTGAAATGTAAATATAATTTGAGGTATAATCACATATTTAACACTTTTATTCATAGAATTTAAAAAAACTGAAAAATGATAAAGTTCAATATGACGACTGGAACCTAGCCTTAAGGGCGCTCTGCACCAATACAAATTCGTAATTCTAAAGTTATACTTAAATATTGTGCTGCAGTTTAATATTACCTAAAAGTAATTTCCCATAAATAATATATTTTTTTCAAATAAATTTTACTTGAAGCAACAAAGTTGTCATTCTGTGGACTTCTACATTTGTTTTCACTCAAAATTATTTCATTCATATCGTTTGAATGAATGCTGAGCAATGTATGGAAGAAGAGGAGAAAACTACATGCAAGCATTACACTGGATGTGAAAAGTCAGGCCATCTTGACAAGTTATTCTTTAATGACTATCTATAAGCCGTTAAATATTTTAATAAACAAAATTGTACCACAAATGCAATTATGTAATTGTTTTACTATTTTCATTACATTAAAAATATTACTTATTTATAGACATATTTTCATATCTTTCCTTTTAAAACTGACCGCTTTGGGCTCCTAAATAGTATATATTATAAAAATTATGAACTGGTTTACTTTAAGTTAATAAAAACCATTACATTACCACACCCTGCTTAAAACTACCGATAAGTTACATACATTTTATTTTGGTTTACATGAAGCGTGGGGTTTACAACAATAAAAAAATCTTAACATAACATTAAACAAATCAATTAATATAACTTTTTATTATAGTACAGGCCTTATTTCCTAAAAGTTATAACTATTTATATGTGCATTTAATAAGATTTTACTTCAAACAACATTTAAGCCACTTAATGTATATAAATATATACACACATAAATTTAAATTTTATTTTATTAAATTGCACTGCTTAGATCAGTGCAATGTCATAAAAGTTAACTGAAATTAAAATATATTTGATTATTGTGCCTAACCTTGCTTTCAAATTTAAAACATAGACGCAATGAATGAATGAATGCCACTACCTTACAATGAAAAGCAAGGAGAGAACGCGAAAACAAATATATTTTTAAAACATGTAAATAAAGCATGCAAAACATAAGTGCTACATAATGTTCTTTTTTTTAGTTTTGAAATTAATTTTTTTTCTTCGAATATGATTAAGTAAGATATGTTAAATAATAAATTTATTTAATGTTTGTGGCTATTATTAAAAATATTAAAACTCTTCAAAAAATATAGTCGTAAGCAAATAATTTTAATGCAAAAGAATATAGGCCTACGTTAAAAAATCTTTCAACCATGCTTTCGGAATAAAATCATAAAATAAAACGAAATGGGACCAAGTGAGCTAAAACAGGTTTTAAAACAAGGAAAAATGGAAAGTTACAAGTATAAAATTCTCGTAACCAAATTCACGAATGAATCAGTTACTGCATTTTATTACTAAACTTTCCACATACAAATAAACAGTTTTATAATTAATTAAATCATTTAGATCAAAGTTATGAAGAATGAAATAACATTTTCTTTAAATTTAAAAATTAGAATGTTTATAATATTTTATAATGCAAGTTATACAATGTATACTTTTAAAAATAACCACATGCGTACTACGCTGTGTTTCTAGTTGTGTTTCTCGATGAAATTGTTTAGATAAATTTTATTAATCATACGACACAGGAACATAATGCTGAAGAAAATATTTTATGTGGAAAATAGGATAATCATTTATATGTGACAGAGTTTGTGCTCCGTACGTGGTTTCCATTTCAAATCTTAAATGTGTCTATCTGTAGCGTGCCTCGTGCTCGCGACTGGATATACGATACGCGGCCTCAGAATCATCACACGAGACACTGACTTATGCCTTCAATTTTACTTTCCCATTGCCGACAAATGACAGCTGCAATGGCACAACGGCATATGTGCTCCTCCAAAAGAAACATTCTCGTCTTTCTAGGGACGAACAAGTCAACAATTTCGCGTGATAATACGACGCACTATTATCATTCATAGTTTCCTTTAGTGAAGACATACATGAAACCGGCAAAATGTTTACTTTCAAAAATATTGTAACTTTAAAAAATTTAAATACTCTATTGAAAAAATTTAGAAACTCTTTACTTTTGTTTGTAAATAAATATTATCTATTTCCATATTTTAAATGCATCACGCAAGAAATAATTAATTAAGACTGTAAAATTTTATATAAACACGTGGTTCACAGAAATTATTAGCTATGTAGGTATAATTAATTTAATAGGTTTAAAAATAAAAGCTTTTTCAAACACTACGCCGCGATATTTTTACACTAAAAGTTAGAAGAATTTGTACGTTTTGAGACTTAGCCACTTTCTCCTATAGGCTACATTTGCGATCTCAAGTGAGAGTGGTTTTTGTACAAAGCAACATTTTTCTATTTTAAAAAAATGTGGGATTTTTTACTTTTTTCTCGCAAATGAGAGGTAATTTGTTTATAAACCACTTTCCTCTGACAAATATTTCGTGAAGAATTAAGAAAGACCCATTGCTTTCCTTGCAGGCAGTAATAACAGAGTGTATTTGCAAAATGAGTTGACATTTTCTTCCATGAATGATGTATTCCAATGGAAATAGGTTATGTGAATGCCCTTTGCTAATTTGGTTTGTTTATTACCGTCGTGGTTGTTTATTATTCTTCTGGTACAAAACTGTCAATAAAAACGTGTGTATATACTAAATTTACAGCCTTTATTCTAACACTTCTAAGGTAAGCGGATAAATACTACAAAATTAATTAATTTGCATTCATAATATAGGCCTACGTTACAAATTATGTATATTTGTAAATATTAATACAACATAAGTTTAGATAATAATATGAAAAGTTCTAAATAAACTTCATAATATGTTCTAGTATGTAAGGCGAGTGAATTATTCCGGAAAATTTATGACAAAGAACTTTATACTTTCCTGAAAGATGTTTTACACATTGTATTTCATTTACGAATTTAAGTAGCGTCTTCCAACATTGTTGTACACAACTATCACGGTAAATTTGAGTGAATTTCCATGTAACAATTTCAAGACTTTTTAATTTGTGTGCATACCAAATCGTCATTATCGTATTTCCACAACGTATGTAGCGTAAAACACATGTACTAGTATAAAAATTTTGTACTTTAAATGAAAAACTGAGGATATTTGTAGTTTTTCACTTTAATTATAGTTTTCTGTACTTTTTCGCATTTTCCAAGCTGCTCTTGTACGTTTGTGCTTAATAGTTTTGCTAACTTATTCAAGTATATATTATAGCTATCTTGGTTTTTTCCTCCGTCTTTGTCTTTCAAAGATTTAACTAAGGTTGCATTACACGTGTTAAGTAAAGAAATATAAAATCATAAAATAATTGTTTAAATAATTTTAAATGTAATATTTTCTCCCTACCGTTAAAAGAAGGCTTTCGCATCTTAATTTCACACCAAAAATACACATTTTATTATTACCGTATTTAAATCAAGGACATTTTAGAAGTCAAACTGTATTAAAATAATCAGTACTTACCGCTTTTCCGATTGTTTATTTAGATATACAACGAAAATGACAAGGCGTGTAAAAATAACCGTTGCTGTATTGTCTGATCGATAAAATAAATTTTTTTTTATCAAGCTTGCAATATCATCGTATACGACAAAATTTTAACACAATCTTCAAACAATTGCGTAACTATTCCGAAGCTGATATCAATGTTATTGTGTTATTAAAGAATATTGTTAGAAGATTATAAGATTTATATGCAACCCTCTGAAAAAAAAACCCTTTTTGCTTATAAAGTAACATGGATATTAAAATTTTTAGAGAAACAGACTTCAAGCAGACTAAACGAAGTAAACATATACTATCAAAACACCATCGGAGCTTTGTGTATAAATTCCAGAGCAGAAAAATAAGAAAACCTGATACCTGATGTCAGTTACACCATTATATATCTTGTAGCCTAACGAATACACTATGTTAGAGAATTTACATTACACGAAGAAAATTGCATAACTTTATTGTAATTTTTTTATTATAGTGCGAAAGTGACTAGTTTCAGTTTTAGGTATTGTATTGGTAGATATTTTACAAAAAAGAAAGTTTACTTCAAATTATTTTTAGTAGTGCTTATTTTGTTGGCAGGAACGGCAAATACAATTTAATAATTATTTAAGGTTTGTATACTTTGTAGGTAAAGTTGTAAACTATAACACTTAAAGTAGTCATAAAATCAATGAAAATTTACATTGTGTTTCCGTAGAAGATATGTTGGGCATTTAAATTACAGTTATCTTTTTGTATTCTTAGATACAATGATATTTTTCTATTTGTATGGATTCAAATTGACCTAAAAAATGCAAATTTAGGGTGAATTAGTTTCAAACAGGAAATTTCACAATTTAAATTTAATGCCGATCACAGTATTTAAAATGGAAACTTTTTTTTCGGGAATATCTGACACGCCAAATGTATCTAATCTGGTTGATATTTCATAATGATGCTTAAAGTTGTTTAAATTATTTAACATTTAACTGATTTTTATAATTTACTTTTTTTTCATATGCATACAACATTTTTAATAAAACATTCATAGTTTGTAAATAATGACAAAATAATAGTTTAATTTTCTCAAATAGTATAAAAACCTGCGTAAAAATTTTAATCTTCACATTTTTTTAGTGGTAAATATCTTGTTTTGTTCAGCTATGAATGTTTCAAAATTTCCTACGCTTGTAGGGTTTGAATAGTATTAATTACTATTGTGTAGTTATGCTTGTACATTTTTTAAGAGTAGTATATGGAATAAGTAGACCAAAGCTTTAAAACTTTCTGTTCAGTCAATTAAAATTAATTGTTAATTTACGTTTAGAGAAGTCCTGTGTTTATTACACAGACGTAAAACTGCATTAACCAATTGAATTTAGTAGTTTGTTACAACTAAAAAAAATTCCTAAACATATATAATATCTTAAAGTAACTATAATTTTTTATGTTAGTGTGTCATAAATATTTTAGCATAAGTGTTTGCAAAAATTTTTGCATAATTTGAACAGAGTTATTTATATTTTTTGCTTATTATACAAGCAAAACAATTAAAATGTTTAACTTTTTGTAATTTTGTAATATATGTTTGCAAAAATTTGTTTTAAATTTGTGCGAGGTAAATTACTCAAAAAAATACATCGGTAACAAAGGCTTTTCAACTTATTTCTTAGAGGAGACTTTCAGAAGGAAAAATAACTGTATTAGTGTGGTCACTATTGCTTATTTTTATAAAATTATCTGAATTATTTCGTACCGCATAATTTATAACTACAACCAATTAAAAGTGTCAGGGCCTGTATTACCCCCTCCTGATAAAACTGGCTGATTACTATGAGCTGGATAGGCTATCAGCTACTTATAATCAGCCATTGTGTATTACGACCTCAGGCTAGTAACCGGATAACTATCAGGTAGATATTCGGAGGTACATGGTTGATTTTTTCAAAAGTTGGTAGTAAAAATGTAGTTAACTCTATACTTTTTAGTTGAAATTTGTTTCGTTGGGTTGTTGTGGCTTTAAGGTTTCGCGAATATTATCAAAGGTGTTAGAAGGGTCCAGATGGAGCATGTCGCCGGGAGTGTAACCAAACAAACGCTTGACGTGACTGGAATCAATATGGCCGACTAATTAAAAAATTAAGGAAATATTAGTTAGGAGATGTGTAAACAGGGCTAAAATATAGAGTTTTCAACTTAAAACATCAATTAAAGAGCAAAATACATTAATCTATAATATAAAAATGAATAGAAAAATGTGTTGGTAAGCGCATAACTCAACAACGCCTAGACCAATTTGGCCAATTCTTTTTTTTTTTTTTTTTTTTTT
>PNEQ01099273.1:0-30124 GCA_003012365.1 Medauroidea extradentata | reverse complement strand
GAGGATGGGGGCTTCAAATACCTTCGACAGATCAGTGTAATGCACAGCGGGGTTGCCTACGCTGAGTTTTCATTGCGCTCCCCTACGAAGACGGTACATTTCCGCCTACGGGTTTATAGTTAAAAAGTGCTTGTTTTGGCTCGTACTACCTGCCCTCAAGCGTTGTATCATGAATTAATATACACCCTGTATAAATAAAATTATCGTTATTTTTAGAATTTTTTAAAACTACAAAGTAATTGTATTTTGTACGATTAAAACTTTTAGCACATGACACTTGCTATCTAATTTCAGTGTAAATTAATTCATTCGCGTAAGTCAGTCAGTGTGCTTTCGTTACTAGCATGTTCCCGTAACGTGCAAATGTTGACTTCTGCCGCTTTGGGAAGACTATGAGAGCTAAAATTGTTTCACAAGTGGAAAATGTAGTCACAAGTAATGTCTGTAAAACTAACACTATGTCATACAAACATATAATGACGCGTTTTTGCCACGAGAACACCCTTAAGGCCGTGACACACTTTTTCTACTACTATTGCTCAGTTTCAGTAAAAACAACAGTGAATACTGTGTTTACAATTTTTTTCAAGACAAAATACATAATAGTTTTAGTGAGTAATGATTAAGAAAATTTCCTTCGATAGATAATTAGCCAAATATATATTATTTTTGTCTATAAAAAATTACACTACACAGTAAAAACCACTTTTGAACAAAACTGTATGACAGTTTTTCGATATATGTCACGTGTTAGGAAAAAAAGAGTAATTATAAGGAAAGCAGTAGAAATGGTGGATCAGGGCCTTAAGGGGGTCGCCTGACAATGCCGTAAAGTGGTGTGCAGAGCTTAGCCGACAGAAATTTTTTGGAAGACTAATCAATGGATGCGAGTGATGTCCACTTAGTAATAGCATTCAATGAAAGTTACACGCGTGTGTAATCTTTCAAGGTCATTCAGTTTTGTCAGGGACATTTTCTCACGGGAATATTGGCGAAAATTGGTGTTGTCGCGGTCATTTTTGCAAAGACATCTTAGTTCAGAGTATTGTAAAAAGGTAAAGGCACTTACAACACACCTACGTCATAAAATAATATTAATAATGAAATTTTACTGTCACTAAGTCATCAACAAGCCGTAGACAAGGTCAAACATAATAAGAGACATAAATAATTCGTATGAAATGACAGGGTCTTCACTCACAGAGGCTAGATATCGGCGAAAAGAATGTCCGCTACTTCACAGACTTGCGCCTAGAGTCTAGAGTGAGGCTTGATGCGAGTACTGTGTCGCCCTTACGTCTCCGCACTTATTGGACTCGAACGATAAATTTACGTCAGCCAAGGCGACCATCGTAAGCCTACCCCACAGTCTGAGAGCCGAGGTGAAGAGCAAGGCTGTAGATTTGCAGGTTAAATTACGTTATTGGGAAGGGCTCATTCACTTTTCAAATTACCATTTTACGACGAAAACAATTTTTAGTACCAGGATAAGGACGTCGTTACAAATATAAAAAATAAAATATTTATTAGCAGATATATAAATTTTTTGTAAAATATGCTTGTAAACATGACAAGGCATTTATTTGGGGTTTTACAAAAAAAATTTATTGTTGAAAAATTTTCTTCTACCATTATTTATTGATTATATTATAATTAGTTTCTTTGTAAAGAAACTTTGGAAATGTTTGTTCTCTACCAATAGCATATGTTCCCCAGAAAAAAAATTACATGGTTGTACGAAAATCACATCCTCTGGTATGCGCTTATATTGAATAAAGTGAATTTCATATTGATCGTATGATTCAAAATTTTAAAAGTGGTGTCACCAAACTGTACATTGGATGCATGTAAAAAACTGAAAATCGTTTAGTATTCAAGTCGAGAAGATTTACGGGTACTACGAGTAGTATGTAAGCGCGGGGATGTGGGTTCGAAACTGTGTGGTTACATTATTATTATTATTAATATTATTATTCAATTTTCAAAATCATTTCATGTAAATTTATTTATTCGAAATTACTTAATAAACCAAGTAATACTTTAGGTTAATCTTTTTCCTTATTGCAAGTATAAACACAAGGCTATATACCTTGTAATTTTACAAACCTATACGTTGTATATTTTACAAGGATAACCATTGCAGTGTTTTACAAGGAATTACTTCGACAAGTGGGTTTTCAAATATTTTCTTTGTACAAGTACAAAGGAATAATTACAGCGTACGTGTATATATGTATATAATATGCAAATACTTACTGTTATAGACACTGCAAAATTGCGGGATAAGTTAATGTTTGCTAGGCTCCAACGCACAATGTATAACACTGAAGGTTTTTGCATCGATATTGGCTATAGCTTATTTGAAGCACTGTTTCTTTAAGGTAGAATTGTACAACATTAACACAATACACGTATTATTCTTACAAAAAATGTTCACAAGTGTCATAAATTTCATCATCCAGTAAAAGTAGACTGAAAAATCCACAGTTTACTGAAGACTATGTTGACAAAATATTCTCGCGATTCTCCAGTGCTTCTACTTAGGCCTAAAAGATTCTACACCAATGTGAGCCGTGCGATGACCAGCAAAAACGTCAGTTGTCACACAAGTTCAACAGGTGACTATCTACATAGAACATGATATAATATTTATATGCTTATCCTTGTTCCCGCCAGGATTTTGGGTAAGGCGACGCTCTCAAGAAATACAGCTAAAATAGAATCACATTGTTACAAGCTAGGCCAGTAGATGATGATACGAATCCATCCTTTTGTCACGGTTCCTGTCCTTGTGTAAAGTAATATGTTAACCTTGAAAATGACCTCCCTGTCGTCGAGACGTAAGACTCAACAAGGAAAACTATTTTGTTGTTCGCTTATCATACCGTGGTTAGTTTCCTATATTATTCTATAATTTAAAAAAATGAAATTATGATTTTTGCTCCTACTTATGTAATTTTAAAACCGTTTCGAGCTATAACTGAATAGATACTTAAAAAAGCAGTGTATTTTGTAAAGCCTGATAGTCTATTTTGTTTCGGAAACATTCAGGCAGAAATTTTAGTGTTTTACTAGCTTTCGTCTTGACGTATGACCCTTTTACTTGACGTAATTCAACATTGTGTTTTGAAACAAATTAGCTATCACTTACGCAACACGGTCTCTAAAATAAACACATGAATATATTAGCCGGCAATAGAACTAAAATCCGCCTATGCCCATTTGCTCTTAAAAACTCGCCGAAGCGTTTACTTTACACGAAGTATTCTGAAACACTTGTCAGTGTACGTTGTCAAATTCTTAGAGAAATACTATTTTCTGAACATAGACGCTTCCATGTACTTTTATTTTAAAGCGGACGGTATCCATTCAAATATGGAGTGCGATTACTTACATTGAATTTACAAGTATAGTCTGTATAGTATAAGTTTGTCTGATTTCGACATTTACCCCTGAGTAGCTTCATCAATTTGTGAACCTTTACATCATCCTGACTACTTGGGGAAAAAAAAGGGTCTCTGCAATAGTTGTTACAGACACTCATCTTAGAAGAGAAATTCCACCAACAGAAAAATACAATTCTTCTCAGAAAAAAAAATGTCATAAACAGGCAAACTTGTACTGTACAGACTATATTGAAAAGTTCTTACATAAATACACAAATGAATTAATGCATATTCGCTTTCGTCATATTCACCGCTACATGATGCTACCAGCGTTAATGTTAAATAAAACTAATGTTGAAATACAAAACTGAAATATTACATGAACTATGAGAGGAATACATATTCTGTGTATCAAGAGCACTAACATTACCTTGTATAGTTGCTTTAAATATGGACAGTGAATGGGCATTTTCTTCAAACGGTAACATCCTTACTGATATGTGAACTGGTCTGAAGGCCAGGACCATTGCAACAAATCTTGAAAAAAATACGTAGGTTTGCATGGCCAGAATTGATTCCAGAGTTTTTAGAGCAGAATATTTGTTTCTATGTGTCGTACTTTAAACCAAGCGAGGAGACGTAACGGTAATACGTTGGTCTTGCAGACGGGAGCACCAGGCTATCCTGATTTCTGTTTTTACATGGTTTCCCGAAATTGCTCCAGGCGAATGCTGGGATGGATCCTTGACAAAGGCCATGGCCGACTCCTCTCCCAGCTCCTGTCATTGTACCAAGTTGTGTCACCGTATCTAATGATCTCGCTGTTGACGAGACATAAAGCTCACTTGCCTTACTTTGCTTTAAAATGTAAACACACTACTTGGATTCACTGTTTATTTAAATATTGTAAATATTTATTTTTTAGTCAATTGTATCTATCAATTTTATTTTACTTGCGCAGTTGTTAACTTTTCACACAGAGTTCAAAATCTGCTTCTCAGTTATTTTTACGATTTTCAAAGCATTTCTTTACCCAAATTTTAATGATGAAATTGACTTCACATTTATACTATTTTCAGGTGGCTCATCTAATAAGAATTTTCTGCAGAAGAAACTTGGTCCGCTTTTCTTCCAAGAAACATTGTTCTCGGCGGCAAAATATCAAGAGTGTGGTCCGTTGTTACCTCACCCTTCAGTCACCCCTCACGCCTCAATAAAGACCACCGAAACTTCTCCCTACTCCACCGCCATCACATCTCCGGCCCATAAAATACTGCCTGCCGTTTTTTTTCAACCCTTCGCCCAACCCTAAAGTGTTTATTACTTATAAGCACAATAAACAATTTATCTTTCGGAGGAAAGTGTTCCATCTTGGCGTACCGACGAGAAGTGTATGCTCACGTATGATGGCTGTTCGTGAGGAAGGGCAAAAGAAGGACTGAAGAGGGGTGGGACAACTTCTTGAGGTGCGTCGGCCGGGCGTGGTTTTTCATCATATCTATAACTCAACCCTGCCATATCTGATTAACAAACACGGGGGCCGTTCTCGTGATGGGTAATTGTTTTTCAAAGCCTTCGAACCGGTCATTACCATTACGAAGGAACGCGTCTCATTGCCTGCTCGAACCTGATACACGTTCCTCCCGTAACGATTTTAAACGTCTCGGCAGGATGATTTGATACGTGGCGTTCCTGCAGGGTGGCGAGTATAATCAACACTTTAATATTTCATAACACGTGTATTAATTTACTGTCTAAATTCTCCGAAGGATGTAAACTAGATCGTTCAGTTAATTTGTTTTGCCTGCACTGTTGGTTTAAAGAGTTTTAAACTCAATGATTTATTTCATGTTGGTTTTTTGATGCTGTGAGACGCGCTCTGAAGAGATAATTGTTATGTGTGATTATAAATCTTAACTGAATACATAACTACATATTAAAATGTAATCATTGTTACCCTCGGGTAAGTTCATAACACTTTGAAGCATTTGCCTTTACAAAGGCCTCTTATATGAATTTTTGTAATGTTGGGAAAACACTGTTATAGACATGTATTCTGCTAGCAATAATAAATCGGCCAAGAGTGCGTTTGTAAATCCTCTTCGATTGGTGATTTTGGAACGTTCAACAGGGATTAATTGAAGGAACAAAGCTTCTGGGAGTTATAAAATCTGCATTAATAAATTCTGTACCTATTTTTGAGTCTATTGAGTGAATACAGTTCACATCTTGGATAAATAATCGTAAGTTTTGCCTAATTACTAATTATTTGTAAAGAAGTTTACATTTTCGGTCTTGTAGGTTATTCACTGCAAGTATATAGCGATTTTTAAATGCTCTCTAAACATGCAGTGACTATATATATATATGTTTGTGTGTGTGTTGGTGTGTGTGTTGGTGTGTGTGTGTGAGTGTTTGTGCGTGTATTTGCATTTGTGTCTATTTATGTGTGTCTGTGTGTGGCATTGTCCGATATATCTACAGTTTACAGGAACTCAGATATTATATGTAGAATGTTACTGCTTGTATCTAAACCTTACACAAACCACTTTATCTGGGCATCATTTTTCCTTCAAAACTATAGTTTACTGCGTGTTCTTTAGTTAAGATATACTTCCGGCCTTCTACTTTTTATGGTTTTCTCATAATAAATTACTATCTGGGTCGGTTCCCCTCTGCGTAACTCTGTCTAGTTACGAGTACGAGGTGTAATGTTTTCATCATATGTTCAGATCACAATGTTTGTGTTACTAAGTGGATGAAAGATATAAACAACCTGAAATAAAAAAAAATAAAAATTTCCGTTCTTAAAACTAACTAATTTACAACGCAATGTAAACTATACCTCCAAACTGCTCTTGTTAGAAGGGACGAAAATTCAATGGGTATAAAGATATTAATTTTATAAATTTTAATAAATACAGTATTTTCAGTTTCAACATAAAAACAGAACTGGCTAACAAACACTTCAAGTAGGCCGGCATAGTGCGCCGCTGATATTCATTCTTGTGACGGTTGTATGGAGTTAAATAAGTTCGATTTTTTTTCAGCTCGCGCGTAATTTTCGTACGTGCATTATTTGTGTGATCTGGAGCTCTGCTGGGTTTCATTGATGCAAAAGCGTGGCTGCCAGCGAAAGGGATTGATTATCGGAACGTACTGTTTTTTCCTCCCACCTTCACGTCTCTGTGATTAACTTCACCGATAATTGTTTTCGAAGGCCAATCGTTCGCAGCGTCATCGAAACCCAGATCTTTAATTACGTGTTAGGATCGACCATGGTGATTAATCGAGAGGAATTTTAGGTCTATGGCTTATCGAGGTTACAAAAATTTGGAAGAAAATTAAGCATAAAATCTGATAAGAAGATTTCCATACGAAGAGTTTAAACGTCCTGAAGGTTTCAATGTAACAAATAATTATAAAATAAAACCAATTATAATATACCACGTTTTTAATACAGACCAAACGAATATAATTATTTCTACTATCAAAATGCTTCTAAGATTCAAAAGGCATGCAACAGATCATAGCTAGAAATGTTGATAGTAACTGAGTAAACTCACACACCAGTTCATAATATAATTTGCAGTGGAATGAAATTATTGTAAATGACTTCGGTGAATTACGCATGCACCATTTATATAATGCATACACCTAACGTTTAACGTTTTAAACATTACAAGTATTTTGATTGGAGAGTTTAATTTATGCTTTTCGTCTGTCTTAAAAACGTGGTGTATTATTATTTTTACTTCAATTATTATTTTCTCAATTTTAGTACAATATTTTGCAATTGATTTTAGCAATCACAACTTGTACCGAACATACAATGGATCATATGGACAAGAAATGCATTGTCATCATGTTCTGATCAATTTTTAAAGTTTCAAGTCCCTCTAACTCATCAAGAAATTAGTTGAAAATAGATTGAAATATTTGTACATAACAGAAAAAATCAAACGGACAGGCAAGAAACAAGCTAATAATGGATTTCCATCCAGTTCTTAGATAAGTTTAAAGCTTCGCGTTTTTATCAAAATATGTACCGTTCACATAAAAAAAAACAAGAAAGCGGGTTTATGAAAATGTGGTAAAAGTAAAGGACAGTAGTAAGTTCACAGAAACTAACAAATAAAATAGTTTTATAGGAGGTATGATTTTAAGCGCTGTCTTATCGGTTATAAAATTATTTATTTCAATAAAAACATTATACTCTTGCCCAGGCAGCAGGCTACTATAACCCTGCCCCCGCGACGACTGTTTTGATAGCCGCTAGGAAGAAGCCGGATGGATTAAGTTTTTACAAATTGTGACCTGCTGCAGAAAAACGGTTGTGGTAGCATTGCTTACAAACAGAGTATTACTTCACTTCTGTTGACATTTCAAATTAAAATGTAATAAATGTAAACTGCGTCTTTTCAAAAGATATCTGAAAACCTTGTAACATATGTTATAAATATAAATAAAAAATAACTCGTTAAAAATTTTACACAAACCCTGCTCAATGATATTAAGTGTCTGTACTGTGTAAAACCTTATTCAAAGGATTCGTTTACAATGAAGTAAAATATAAATATTACAAGCAATATTTCAGCGAATAATTACACAGAGAAAAGGCTTGGTTGATTGAACCATATATATGTTCGTATATGGTCAAACAAGCGTGTAATAGTTAAAAGAACCAAATATTTGGTTACTGGGCAGGTACAGTTATCCCAAAAGAATGATTCAGTCCAGTTAAATATACATTTTTTTAGGGTAACAAAGCCAATACTTGGCGCGTTTCATATGTTGTTCAGCCAACAAAATTGTTGTTGAATCAAATACATACTTGTTTGGCCATATACAAACATATATACGGTTGAATGAACCAAACCTTTATCTCTGTGTAGAACGTCTGTATATAATCCACGTTTCCTATAACTGTTAAGTTATATCGCAATCTTATTTAGAAATAAGGTGTTTAAATATTTGTTTTCTTGATTAATTTGGAATTTTTATATAATATATAGCCAGATTATTTTATTTGTGCAGCTACAAATGTAACACACAGCAGAGAAGCGTTTTAAGTACAGAATAAAAGCAATACGAATTTCAATACTGCGGATAACATTACGTGATACACAGTTGTAGAATTAAATACGCAAACATAAACCAATGAAGTAATATGCACCACTGGCAGTGAAATTATATATTTCTATAGATTCCTGTACACTGTGGCTTCATAAACAGACACATTATTCCCCTGAAGTCGTTCATTGAGTATTGTTAGAATCTAACTATTTTTTAATTATATGTAATTGAACATTATACAAAACGGAATGCATTTTTATTAGTCAGTATTTTAAAACACATGCCATGTTATTATATTTATTTCAATCTTTAAAAGAGTATGTGGTTATATATTTAATTGTGACTTAAAGAAGAAAAGTTTATTGTTCTGTTACCAATAAACACTCGTACACACACTAAAAAATTCAAGCAAGTAGGCTTGGGCTGAAATAAAATTTTTATGGAAATAATATTTTCCTTGATATAATCACCCCTAAATTGATTTTACTATACATTATTAAAAAAAACAACACAACACAGGAAACATAATATTAAAATATAAGAGTATAGTATTAGCTGAAGTGATAAAAAAAACTGGTTACGTGTGAATAATCGTGCGCACAGCAAAGGTACGTGTTAACCAAGACGTCAACTATGCATACAAGATTAAATAATTAGATTTTGGATTTTGTGTTAAAAAAGCAGAAATTACAACAAATATTATCCAAACGAAAGATGCCAAATAATATAGTGGACCTCCAACCGTTCCACAAAAAATACTCCTCTAGTACATGGCGAAAGAGGAAACAACAGACAGATGTAATTTCACCGACAAAGAGTAAAAAAGGAGCGGAAGAAAAATGCTGTTTTTACGACACAACTGAGACACAGACACCTTGAAAAAAGCGAACTAACACAAATACCTAATAACTGCGGACAATAAGCCAATAATAAAATAACAACACAGAAAAACAAGTTGGTTTCATTGCCACGAAATAAAACGTGACGATTCGAGATCTAATATGTTCACGACTTCAGGCACAAAATTAGTCTGAGGAACACCTGTTTTAAATGCACATTTATATTGCTTTGCTTATAGATCCAAATAAACCATTTATATGAATATAAATTTTAGGCTTTACAATGTATTCTAAAAAGAACGTTATACAGTTCGAACCATATCGTCACCTTAGTTGCAAAACTTCGTAACTCCAGTTCGCATCTATTCAGGAAGGAGGAGAGGTAAGACTGTTCAATTTCTCTCACTGAGAAAAAATACATGACTTCGTATAACATTATAATACACGAATTTCTTATTTATACTTTCAACAATTTTACTACGGAAATACATTGATAAGATAGTTTAAGTAGTCAAATGTCCAGTATTAAAAAACGGAGTTACAAAGTTTTACAATTAAGGTAAAGATTATGTACTCGTACATAAAACTATATTATATACAAGAGCATTGTCAGTTTTGTGATAAACGTTGACAGCTGACTACTTAAGCAAGGCACTTCGCTTCTCATTTCAGAAAAGTCTGGAAGGTGTAAACAATCACATTTTCAAAAGAATATATTAAATCACGCAATACAGATTCCTTATTTTGTTAATTAAACATGTTATTAATCAATGACATCCAGGAATTTGAAGATTTTAGACTTGGAGTATAAACTGTGTAATAGATTAGAAAATTTAAAAGTAATATACATGAAATATCTTTATTTGTGGACTTAAGAAGCTACTGTAATGTCAGAAACTTTAAAGCTACAAAAATTAAGGGTAATTTAAAACGCGAACATTTTTAATCACCTTGTGGTCGTAGAATTTTTAATATCAGTCTATTTCTGCTTCTACAAGAGCGGTGGAGTTGCAAACTGATCTACAAAACATTATTATTAGAAACCATCCTTCCTTCGCATACCTTCCAAGGCAGCAATTTGTTGGCAACCTCTTACAGACCGGAAGCATACTATCATTCCTCTGCGACCACTAGTTATTAACTTCAAATTTTCCAACGACACTAATACACTGGAACGTGACAAATCCTAAAATACCTCTGCTGTTATTCGTACCTAGAAGTTCAATCACGGTGGAAATTTTTTTATATGCCAATACAAAATCAATTACGAAGCGAATGTAGAAATATTGAAAGACGATTGAAAACTACTACTGATTAAAGTCATGATTCCAAGAACAGAGTTTGTAGAAAACGTATAGTTTGTAGTCCTGTCATAAGTACTTCTACTATTTCGTAGCATCTGCCAATTTTTCAAAGAAACACGGAATTTCAGTCACGCAAAATATGCTTTCTAAATATAAAGCCAGTGCTGATACTATGTAAGATTGTCATTTAGTTAGAGAACAGCAACTTTCACAACCTAACTGAACTCAGGTTGTTAGTGAAACTGTAATCCATGTAACACAAAATAATTTTTCTAAAATGTACAGTTTGCTCATAGCTAACCGCCAAACATTCGCTAAAAAAAAGTACCCGTCTGAAAATAGACTACTGACGTGGAGAATGACAGCACTATGAATCATTGATTGTTTTGACGTGACAATTCAATTAAATTCTTTTATTGTGACTATTCTGTTTATTCGGAATGTGATAATATGGCGTAAGCCTCCATTTTTAAAACACATTAATTTAATTTTAAATGTTGTACTTTAATTTTTTTATGTAGAGAATATCACTTTTATGGATGGATAAGGCGGCACTAATTCAGAATAAGGGCATTGTATTTAAAAATGATCAAGTACATAAATTTGATTTTCACTAGAAACTAGTAATATTTTGCTTATTAGAGTTGATAATAAACTTTTTGTGAATCAATATTTCCTTTAAACAGTTTTATTTTTAGATTTAGAGTTTCTAACAATAAGTTAATGTAACGAAAAAATATATGGCATGGCTGCTTGTTTGAGCATTATTCTTGTGCTAGCATGCAAATATTACATTCAGAAAAAGCCACCGGTGGACAGTTGGTGTGTGCGTGTTTATATATATATATATATATATATATATATATATATATATATATACACACACATACATATACATATTTTGTTCTAAGCAAGGCAGTTGTTAAAATATGCCCACTTATTGTGGATCTGCTGCAAGTGAAGCTGAATTTCTGTTACCGGTTAATAAAGAGATTTGGGCGGTGGGAAGGGTAACATGAAGTTGAGAATAGAAAAACGGTGGAATAAAAAGACGGAGGGAAAGGGATTTACCCGGAATACCCCGTCGGCTAACCGAAAAATTCGCCACTTTTCCTTCTGCGAGAAACGGAAGGTATCCTATCCCGCAAAGAATAGAGTTCGGATCACCTGGGTGGGAGGCGAGAGGCATAACCACTTGCACAACCGTTAAATGTTAGTACCGGAGAGACCTGAAGGCATTGTCGATCTGGAAGTCCAGGCGAGAGTCAAGGATAGCAATTTACATTTTATTTGTTTACATTTTTTATGACTGGTTCTTTATATTACGAATCTGCATGTGCCAATACCGAATTTTGTTCATCTTCGTGTGTCCTATATTGCTATATGAACTTGGAGATTGGTGTCTCAATACCCTGAATATTTAGAGCAAATAATTATTTTAATGGCCGACAAGACACCCTAAATCGCCTACTTTTTTTCAATACTTGTTATTCCTGTGCCAGAATGTTTCGTTCTTAACGCAGGAAACCACTGATCGGCGTATACATGATGTCGAAAAATTGTATGCCAATATTTTGGAGGAATGGTCCTCTTATCTAAAGGAAAAACAAATATTACATGAACAAAAGTACGATAATGCACCATATACGAACTTCAGTTTACACAGTAAATGATGCAACTATAGTAAATAGCGCGCGGGTTGGATTATGTTTTGCGGAAAGCCACCGGAACTATTACTGTCAACTACATACCAGACGTGTCGTATTTAATTTTACGCGCAATGCATTGTAGGCCCAAAGATCTGTAGTATAGTAACGGTGATTTTCTGGGCTTATGTCCATTTAAATTGTTTTGTACCTGTAGATACCGAGCAAGACTCAACGGTAAAAGATGGACTAGCATTCTGGAGAAACCAAGGTTTGATCCCGGCTACGGCTATCCTGATTTTAGGTTTATCATTGTTTTCCGAAATCACTCCATGCGAATACTGGGATGGTCCCTTAAACCTCGGCAGACTCAACTCCGAGTTCCTTTCATTGTACCAAGTCGTGTGTCGCTGTCTCTAACCATAATACTGCAGCCATGTTGCCTGCATGCCACACTGTGAAATTGTAACGTTGCCACAACATGCTGTAATGTGCCAGATATGTGTAGAACAGATACAGGCAACGTGCAACGGGCTTAGAAATTCTATCTTCAACGTTGTCGATTTAACGTTTCTACCACGTGCAGACAACGAGCTGAGAGGACCCAACTGCAACATTGCCTGTGTAATGTGTCTGTAACATACAAGCAACGAGCTTAGAGGTTATATCTTCAATGTTGTCGATGTAACGTTACTGGCACGTGCAGGCAACAAGCTGACAGGACCCAACTGCAACATTGCCTGTGTAACGTGTCTGTAACATGCAAGCAACGAGCTTAGAGGTTCTATCTTCAACGTTGTCGATGTAACGTTTCTGGCACGTGCAGGCAACGAGCTGAGAGGACCCAACTGCTACATTGCCTGTGTAACGTGTCTGTAACGTGCAAGCAACGAGTTAGAGGTTCTATCTTCAACGTTGTCGATGTAACGTTTCTGGCAAGTGAAGGCAACGAGCTGAGAGGACCCAACTGCAACATTGCCTGTGTAACGTGTCTGTAACCTGTAAGCAACGAGCCTAAAGGTTCTATCTTCAACGTTGTCGATGTAACGTTTCTGGCACGTACAGGCAACGAGCTGAGAGGACTCAACTGCAACATTGCCTGTGTAATGTGTCTGTAACGTGCAAGCAACGAGCTTAGAGATTCTATCTTCAATGTTGTCGATGTAACGTTTCTGCCACATGCAGGCAACGAGCTGAGAGGACCCAACTGCTACATTGCCTGTGTAACGTGTCTGCAACGTGCAAGCAACGAGCCTAGAGGTTCCATCTTCAACGTTGTCGTTGTAACGTTTCTGCCACGTGCAGGCAACGAGCTGAGATGACCCAACTGCAACATTGCCTGTGTAACGTGTCTGCAATGTGCAAGCAACGAGCCTGAAGGTTCCATCTTCAACATTGTCGATGTAACGTTTCTGCTACGTGCAGGCAACGAGCTGAGAGGACCCAACTGCTACATTCCCTGTGTAACATATCTGTAACGTGCAAGCACCGAGCTTAGAGGTTCCATCTTCAACGTTGTCGATGTAACTTTTCTGCCACGTACAGGCAACGAGCTGAGAGGACTCAACTGCAACATTGCCTGTGTAACGTGTCTGCAACCTGCAAGCAACGAGCTTAGAGGTCCTATCTTCAACGTTGTCGATGTAACGTTTCTGCCACGTGCAGGCAACGAGCTGAGAGGACCCAACTGCTATATTGCCTGTGTAACATATCTTTAACGTGCAAGCACCGAGCTTAGAGGTTCCATCTTCAACGTTGTCGATGTAACTTTTCTGCCATGTGCAGGCAACGAGCTGAGAGGACTCAACTGCAACATTGCCTGTGTAACGTGTCTGCAACCTGCAAGCAACGAGCTTAGTGGTTCTATCTTCAACGTTGTCGATGTAACGTTTCTGCCACGTGCAATCAACGAACTGAGAGGACCCAACTGCTACATTGCCTGTGTAACATATCTGTAACGTGCAAGCACCGAGCTTAGAGGTTCCATCTTCAACGTTGTCGATGTAACTTTTCTGCCACATGCAGGCAACGAGCTGAGAGGACTCAACTGCAACATTGCCTGTGTAACGTGTCTGCAACCTGCAAGCAACGAGTTTAGAGGTTCCATCTTCAACGTTGTCGATGTAACGTTTCTGCTACGTGCAGGCAACGAGCTGAGAGGACTCAACTGCTACATTGCCTGTGTAACGTGTCTGTAACGTGCAAGCAACATGCTGCAAATTGTTGTCTGCCACGTTGCCGGTGTAATAATTCTGGCACATGTAGGCAACACTTCGATGATTGTGTAAACAATTTGGTACATTGTAACGTTGTAGCAACGTTTCTGGCACCAACTGTTCTGTGTGGGGATGACAACTAGACTTAAGCTCACTAACCTTACGTTCTTCTAGATGTTAGGGTACTTTCCCAAAATATTTTCATGCAATTTATAACAGCCTATATAACACAGTTTCATCGCTACGCGCAAGCCCCTTAATTGGCATGCAGGGTGTTTCTACTGTTGATTTTCCAATGAGACTCTAAGCGGTGGCCGCATTGTTTTGTTGTGCGATGTGTCGTTTAGAGTATTACGCAAGTTTCTATGTTTGAGTTTTTCGAGTCTAGTTGGCATCTTCCCATTTAAGGCAGTACGAAAGAAAGCCATTAATAATAATTTTTAGATGCTTGAAATTACATTTCTACTTATCTTGCAGAATAATTAATATTATAGATAGTTAAATTGATGTGTATTCTTTTTTGTAAATATGCACATGTTATAAAGGTTAAGAAGGTTCGTAAAAAATTGTCAATCCCGCTACAACTTGGTTGAAACGCATTTGAGGAATAGAATCGTGGAAGCTGTAAGAACGACACAGCCCCCATATCACGCCTCATCACAGCTTCTAGACTCGAGTCACTGAACTGGCATGTAGTCTTCTCGACGACTACTCACCGCTATAGGACATTCAGTGCTGACACCATCTATTTACGACGTATTATTAATGCTTAATGTAAATTATTCATACCTGTAACACTAAAAATATTATGAAAAAAGTTTTTTTCACACATAAAATGTACCATCCCTTTTTTGCCATATTCAGCAGCGTAGGGATGAATTGTTATATTCACGGATGTCCTTAAACGGGTGAGGACTGTGTGTGCCTTCCATTGAACGGTATTTCTAAGCATATTTTCCGACTACCTATTGGCCAACTTTTGGCAAGCCAACCACCGTGCCCACTCAGTGGTTTAAAAATCGGTCAGCAAATGCCGACAAGAGCAAACCTATTCCTGTCAAAGGGAGTTCACGCTCCCTCCAATTGTATTAGACCGGACTAACATGAAGTAGGGCGGAACACTATATGTGCATTGGCAGACGAGAAGAGCCCACGGATTGACCCATAACAGGAAATCGCCTTAGTCGTCTGTGAATTGGCCAGTCCACCTGTATCCCCGCTCGTAGGCTGGAATTCATAGTAGAAGGCTTTTTTTGGCAAACAAGTAGTACTTCGTGAAGTAATGCTTATACTCTAAGCTATACTTATTTCAGCAATGAGTTCATAAATACCTACTTCACGATGTAAAACTTAAACAGGTATTATTTATATAGGTCAAGTTGTACTTGATGAAGTAACCAAATAAGAATCGCTACAATATCAGTACCAACATGACACAACTGAGTTTGTATTTAAATTACAGTAGTCATCTAACGTAATTTAATATTTGGTTTTATTTGATTGTCAATTCCGCTGGAAAGTATTTTTCTTTTACTTTCATACATGTTCTAAATTAAATAACAATACTGATGTCAAAAACTAGTTAGTTAATGTGTTAACATATAGTTGTATCTGTGCAGTTTCTTAACTGTGAAATAAAATATTACTCTCACGACTTCACTCGCTGAAAAATACGTTTTCCATTAACACGTGCTACATACATGTTGATTACAATAATTTACTTGACTGTGTTTCAGTTTATATTCAGCGTAGGTATATAAATTATGATGAAATTAACGTTCATATATACACTTATTATTGCCGAACCTGTTTTGCTTACCACCTGACAACATAACCTCATATCACAAAGCTGGCTATGAGCACATGTACGTAATTTATGTGAATGAAGTGGTCAAGAGTACTAAAATTATAGTGTTGTGTTCTTATAAATAGCTTTGTGTCAGATTCACAACTGGGAAGCTTACACTGAATTATTGCCATGTAGGCCCTACACGTTACGCTTGGCGGAAATTTTTTAGCTTATATGTTAACAAATGCCCGTTCGTATGCTTCAATGAAGTTAATATAATGCTGATTTTTACAAGTTGGTCCTAACATTGCGTCTGTTACTGACTTAAATTGAAATGCTCTTTTACTATACATCCTGAACATGTTCTTGACCGCATCTCATGCTGCATTTGAAATAAACTTTATAAACGGCATGCCGGTCGAGTTTTGCCTACCAACTGATACCATAAACTATCACAAAACAGACTTTATCATGTTTGCGAATTTCGAGTATGATGAGATAAAGTGAACAATCTTATGTATTAAATTGAGTGTAGAGATCACTTAATTATCTTTCTGTCAGCTTCCAACCTGGCATGCTACCATTTTACAAAAATTTATTTAGGTTATAGGCAACGTTAAACTTCGTTCACTTGAATGGAAATATTATTTTGCTTGTTTTTATAAGTAGATCTTAACAGAAACGGCTTTTTGTGTAGAAATTTACTGGGTGTAAAGTCGTAGACCTTGATAGGCCTAGGCCTATTATGGGTGGATTTTAAACATTTTCAAACTGCAACTTTTTCATTACATAAGTAGCCAGGTAAACGTAACGAAAATTTCGCTTCATATTAAAACGGAATTTACAAATAAAACATCATTACAACCCAGACAGCAGAAAAAAACTTGCTACAAGCTTGTAGCAAGCTTGCTGATGCAAGCCAGTAACCTTGCAGCAAGCATGAAATGCAAGTTAATAAACTTATTACAAGTCTGCTGCAAGTTGCCTAGTTTACACATTTCTAACTTGCTGCAACCTTGATTTGCAAGACTACTGCAAGCTTAATTTGCCAGCCTGAAGAATAAATCAAAATTTTATTTTCTGCAATATTTTCAATATCATTCAAATTTACATCCTAAATATTGCTTGTTCATCGACTTGTTATGTTAATTACTAAACATTAAATTTCGGCTCCTGTGACAAGATTGGAACCACTGACCCCTTGCTTTCCGAGCAGGCATGCTAACCACTTTTTTTTAAACATTCCCCCCCTTTAAGTGAGTCTATGTCATATAATCCCAGTGACTTTTAGCTTCGTGTAAGTGACGTAATTGGACGTTGGCGTGCGGCAGACAGACAAGACGAACACAAACACCCAGTCCTGAAACCGAGGAAGTGACTGTAAACGTCACCTCCCCAGCCTGGAATCGAACCCGGGACCCTTGACCCAGCAGCCAGGAGCGCTAACCACTGAGCCAAGCGGTCGGACACCACTGGTGTAGTAGTGAGAGTCGGTTGTAAGATAACGAACTTTGTTATGGAAATGCTGATGTTGGTGAATTTACTAACAACGATAAGGATATCAGTTTACTTGTAGTTGTACATAATATCGTAATAGATTTTTTAGGTAGCATGTGAATCAGTATTACTTTTTAAAGCGCTTGTTCATTTACAAAGTTGAGTTTAAATCTCAAGTTCGATCATTATTGATGGCACAGAAAATATTTCATGAATTAAGATTGCTAAGGAAAATTTCAATGCAATATCAGCTTAGTATAGGGGACATAATGCTTGCAGCTTATCACATGACCAGACTTGCTATGTAAGTGTAATTAAAGTCAAATACACCTTTGTCTTAAGCTTGGTTCAGGTTTGTAACAAGAGTTCTGAGCAAGCTTGCTATGGCAAGTTAAATTAAAGTGAAATGTAAACTTGCTGCAAGCTTGATTCAGACTTGCAGCAAGTCTTGTGAGTAAGCTTGCTATGGCAAGTCAAAATCAAGTGAAATGTAAGCTGGCAAGCAGGCTTGCAGCAAGTCTGCTGCAAGTTGCCTAGTTGTCACTTTTTTATAGTTTTGCAAGTTTACATACTAAACATCATTTAAGGTTAACTTGTAAGCAATCAAGCTTAACACAAGCTTGGAAGAAATTTAACTGCAAGCATTTTTCTAATTTACACTTGCAGAAAGCTTGTCAAGCTAAATAATACCTACGCCAGCATAAAATCTTAAGACAAATGTAAGGCTTGCAGTAAGCCTACCGAATGAAGTTTATAACTGCAAGTCTAATGCAAGGCTTTCAGTAAGCTAACATGTTGTGAGTGAATGATATCATTACCGTATACAATTCTTTAAATAACCAAAACACGAAGGAAGTGTTTTAATAAAGGTTAAGAAATGAGGTTATGTTTTCGTAAATGTGTCTGTTGAATTTTAATTTTTTTCCGTTTTGTTCCGTGTACGTCTTTGCCTAAATTTTTAAATGCCTCTTTTTGTTAAATATGCGAAATAAAATATCAATGTGAAGGAAGAAATCCAATACATAATCTATTTCTTACATACAAATCCTTTACTTAAGTCACCTAGGGAGCAGACTTGACAAAGTAGCACTTATATAATTGGAAAAGCAATGCTTATTTGATTATGAATGCTTGTGAAAAAAGTAGCACTTATTTTGTAACTGTAAATATATATTAAGAAGTACTTATTTGAAGTAATACATCATAAAGCATTACTTGACGCGGTCACATAAAGCAATACTTATTACTAGCACTATGAATTGAAAACTGTACTTAAGCACGGATATAAGCAGCACTTATTTCAACTACTACTTATATCACTACTATGAATTTTGAGCATTAGACCGTCTACTCAGACAACTCCTGGATTAAAGCAGGGTATTACACACATCCCTAACAGACTGCAAATGCCTTCTCCCGCTTATGCAACCAAATCATCGACCTGTCCTCGACGGACATTTCTAAGCAGACATAACTTAAGATCACGGTTTCCTATTTACGCTTATTTTGCGTGTTTAATTTTTTAAGTCGTGAAGGGAAGCAGATATCGCAAAACCGTTACATTGACATATTGGAAATTATTTGTACTATTTAGCCTAATTGTATTCTTCAAAATACAAGTTTTAGTAGTTTTTGCTAGTTATCGACTGAATTAAGTATTCTTAAAGTAAGCAATTAGGCAAAATTTTTTAAACTTATGTTTCGAAAAAAAATTTGGCTACAGAGCACAAACAATTTGCAACATTCCTATATAACGGTTTTGTGATATTCTGCTGTCGTTCAGGATTTAAAAAGTAAAGCTTAATAAAATAGCATAAATATCAAACCGGTGTCTTAAGTGTTTATGGACCGGACGCGTAGGACGTGCTGTAGCGAGGTACGGAAAGTATTTTGTTCTTGTATAACTATTAAAAGTGTTTCCAATACGTTTATCTACGAAAAGAAAACACACTTCAAACTGTGTCCATATGATTTAAAAATGCAGTCCGCTTCTTAAAAAAATGATTCCCAAGCTCCTCAATAGTGCTGCAAATGGCTTTTTCACGTTGCTGTAGCTGAGAAAATATCGATGGTAACCGTAAAACTAAGTCATAGAAACCTGCATTGGACATTACCACAAACTTTCTACAAATAAAATAACAGGGTAATCACTTAAAGTCCTATTGAAAAATGGTTTCTACGAGAACACTTCGCGCTAGTTAAGTCCATCGCGCCTAGAGGCGATGAGGTGTTGGACTGACGTGTTATGTTCGTCTTATCGCCTTCTCCGTTTCCGAGCCTCAAACCCACTAACTCAGCGCGCTGAGTAGATTTCGAATAATCACGTAATGGTCGAAGTTAACGGTCTGGGCATAAAGTCACCTTGAAATGTTCTCGCTTTACGGTGAATGGCATATACATTGACACTAAGGCGAAGGTGCCATATTCCCATATGTTTCTTCGAGTGCGGCACGGTCGCATACCTCATGTGGCCCGGGCGATGACTCCCCAACAAGCGGCGCGCTGCGATCCGGCCTGAGATAATCATTGTTCCAGTTTGTAACGAGTCATTCTTGGGTCTTCTCTCGCCCTTGTTATCTACGGCCCAGTCCATCCCCCAGCACCTCTTCTCCCAGGACCCCTTCACCCTCCCTCCACGGCACAATGGCGACTCGCGCGCCACCCTCTTTCACGAAGCATCGTGACAAGTCACCGCCCGTTGGTGTAGGTCGTCCCACAAACAAGCGCCTGATGGAGGGCACGCACGCAATGCCCACTTGTTTGCGACGGCTCTACCCACGTTCTCGTGATTGGAATAGAAAGCTAGGTGGGGTTGGGGCCTCTAGTTTTGAAGTGGCTTCGAAAGTATTTTTTTTTTTCAACACAAATTAATACATATATAAAAATTAATTCATACAGTTCTTACACTTACGTATCATCGTTTGTACATGAATTTTTCTGTTGCAATACATCACACGGATTTTCAGATTTTTGCACCTGAAATAACCACACATTTTGTTGTCAAAATAAGTCAAAATGATGGAAAATATTTCTTTGCTGGCAAACGATACATTGTTAAAAAAAAAAAAAAAAAAAAAAAAAAAAAAAAAAAAAAAAAAAAAAAAAAAAAAAAAAAAAAAAAAAAAAAAAAAAAAAAAAAAAAAAAAAAAAAAAAAAAAAGCACAGCGTAGAAATAATACAGGTGTGTGAAATCAATTACGGACTTAAATATTTTTAATCGAGTTAAAAAAACTAATACGACTGTTTTGAATTCTTTCAATTTTAGTCTTTTCGGCGTATAAAAAATTTACATTACCACAAAATGTTTTATTCTCTTGGAATTGGGACATAGTGGATTCTAACTACATCCGATTCAATTTTATATTTTTATGAAATAGTGTCCGTTTTGTAGACAATACTTTCGAGTACATTTTAATCTTTAGAAACAATTTCAGCTCCCATAGTTTTCTCTTACCGGTGCGTCAAAGACGAAATTTGCCTGTTACACTGCCACGCGAATACTGAAAATCAATCGACTTACTTAAGTGAAATCAGAGCGATTTAACATGCCATGGTCTATGAAGCTAAACATACAAAACATCCCAGTGAATTATTTGTGTATTTTAAAAATTACTGAATTTGCAATTTCTTACATGTATAGTTCGGCGTGTTGTTTTTAATTCAAATTAATACGCTGTGAGTTGCTAAACGTTTTATTACGTTGCTCACGGGATGTTAGTTAACCGTGAATAGCTTCATTTAAGAAAGTCAGTTGGCTTTCGCTATTTACACGTCAGCCTAACATGAAAATTTTGACTTTGAAGCACCCTTATAACATAGACTATGCGACCTGATATTTTTTACAAGAGGATCCTGTACTCAAATGTATCGTCTACAAAACTAACACTTTTTCATAAAATATAAATTTAAATTTTTTTTCAACTTGAAACTCCGTAAGTGCTTAGGCAGAGGTTTTTTACCTTTTTTTATGATAGTTATTTTTAAAAACACGAACAGGAGCCGATATCTTAAAATCACTCTGTAACTTCGTTTACAACTGGCTTAACTACATACTCTGATATTGTCCAGACAAAAAACATTCTTATGGTAGTTAAGTAGTAAATTAAATAAATTTTCTTCTATTGATAATTTGCTAAAATATTTATATCATCTGTCTATAGTATTAACATTATATAGTAAAACCGATTTGCAACAAAGTTACAGAGCAATTTTTACGATATCAACTCTCGTCTGAGTATAAAAAATTAATCATCTCGAAACACGGGCCCATGCCAATAACTGGATATTACCAAAGTTTACAGTCTCCGGCAGACAACTTACGCAACCAAAATTATGTTACAGTGAAATAACAACGAAATAAAATGATACATACATACGAACGCATGTCACTGACAAATAGTTTTGTTTAGTATGTTGAAAAGTTTAATTATTAACAAAAATAATAAATTTTTTTACTACATGACTATGAACATTGTTATTCTGAAACGTCTCCTTCCAACATTAATGATGCATGTGTGGACGTTGGTACAAGGGAGGGGGACTTGTAGACATTATTCGGGCTTCTTGTACTGTCTTGTTATATGCTCCTTGACGCTGTACCCAGTCAGGGAATATTCTTCTTTAATGAAAACTGTTACACGTGTTGCCAATTTAATGAGCGATTAAAAAAATTGCACATTTAAACTATGCTAAGGAACAAAAAAAATTGTAATGCCAGACTGTAATATTAATAAAGTTAATTGTTGAAATTGTGTCTAACATACTTTGGTATTTGCAAAAAAAATAAATATTTGAATATGCTATAGCTCACAATCGTAATTGTAATTAGTAAGTTAAAGTAATAACCAATTAACATTATAACTGATACATCAATTTATTAACACAAATATAAGTTTACGTAAGCGACATTCATTAAAAATTGCGAAAGTCAGTTTCGCCCCTTTACCGTCCCATTCGCATTTATTTCCACTGGTCCAACTACTTGCTTTATACAAATCCATATTTGGGACCCTAAAGTACAGTTTAAAGGATCTACTACACACAATTGTTTCTAGAAAAATGTCAGGTACTTTTTTTTTGCCACCCTTTTATATGAAAGTGTTTCCGAGAAACCAAAGATTTCCCAGCGTATAATGGGAAATGTTCTAAAAATTTTGACAGATACATGTTAGGTTACTATGAAAGGGAATTTGGAATATTACCTTTCAGTTACTAAAATTTTTTTATCGATTCCATATACTTTTTAAGGTATATTTTAAAATTAAAAATAACTATTTGTAGTATTGTCAATGCCGCTGGCAGACACCCACAGTTTTTATAATGGTACTTTACAGATTATATCCCGATAAACTCTTTTGGAAGTGTTGTGTGAGTTGGTTTTGTCGTGTGTGTCCAAGTGTTACAGGTATAAGGTGCTAAGGGTGACGAAACCTAATTTGTCCGGTGGTTCGTCGCCTTTACATGCGTAAACTAAACTAGCGGGAATAATCTTTGTTGGTAACGTGTATCTAATCCATGGAACTATAACGTGTCTCTGATCTATGGATCTGTTGATTTTGTCACTAGAATTTTCAGTCGTAGAACGATACACTTTTATTCTCTTGTTTCATTCATGGTGGAAATTAGTTTACGGAAAAAGGATTTTTATTATAAAGTGTTATGTGAACTGTGAGTCAGAAAATTTATTTGTAGTAAAACTGTATGCAAGTGACTAGATAAAACATTAAAAATAACTTTAATAACAGGAAACTCTTTCGATGTGTTTTAATCAAGCAAACCATGTTCATACATAATTTATATTGAAATGCAATATTAAACTTTATTGAAATTCGTACACCTTCAGTTGGCATAGCGACAAGAATACATCAACGGCAAAGGTTACGTTGTTAAATAATAATATCACCACAATCTTTTCTGACAATTGTCGGAATATAACAATGATAGTGTTATTTCTTACCCTACAGAATGTTTTTAAGAATATTGATGTTATTAGTTATTAAATATTGTAAAAAATTGTAGCAGACTAACATTTAGAGCGTGAAATGTCAAAAATGTTTATACGTCTTCAGGAATACTTGCAGTGGGGGAAATATTGTAAATTAAATATAGCCACGCATTGTCGTCCTTAATGGTAGAAAATAAGGTGTACAATTTCTTTTCCCGATTGCATGTTACGTTTTCCGGTTTTGCAAGGTTCTTCCTAGGAGTGTAGATTAGTGTACAGCAGGCGCGAAGGAAGGATGTGGGCCTCTCCAGGCGAAAGTGACTTCAAGCACGGACGAGACGGCGCGAAGGAAGGGCACAGCGGCCGGGCAATAATTCAGGACACGTCCATGTAAATATCCTTTCAACGCCGCCTCGACCTGTCGCCGCAGGACTAAAGGACTTGGCCGTGTTGATAAATGTCGCCTGCCTGCTGTTGCTAAAAAATAAAAAGACTCTGGGGGGAAAAAAAGTCGTGACCTCTTTTTGCGGTTGCTGCTTGCCAAACCGAATTCCACAACCTACTTTTAGGAATGCGCAAGAGAGAAGAGACAGTGTTTTATCTATAGCGAGTTGCAACACAAGCTTTCAGGTTCTATTTTTCTTGCCCAACAAAATTATTAAACGTTTTGCAAGGGCGTTGATTTAAATTATTAATTATATTCACATATTGGCCTACGTAGCGAAATGCTTGACAGTATGTATTCTATACGCAAATATGCATTTTGCTAGCGTTAAAAGTCAGTAAGCTACATATAGTGCAATTAGCTATGGAAGACAAGCACACGAATTCTAGAAATATAGATTTATTAAGGGTGCGCTCCACTTTTACGTTAGACGCTCAGAAATGTCGGAACTGTAACGCACAAAATGCCGCATCGCCACTATGAGCCGAGCGCTGAAATGGCATGTGAGATTTCAGACGATCAATGTTTACTACGGGACTTTAATAGCGTTCACGTGGCAAACATTATATACATTTATATTATTACGACATGGTGTTCATTTTATAGATGTTACTTATAACATTTTCCGTATGTAAAATTTTTTTAGCTCTCATAGCGACATGACAAAGTCAAAAACTTGGAAGTTACGGGAAGATAGGAATAACAGAAACCAAGCTATTTACTCAAGTGTAACAATTTACACCGAAATTATATATTATGAGACATATGGTAAAATATTTTAAAACACCAAATATAATTACTTTGTACTAATTTAAAAAATCTGAAAGTAATGACAAATTACTTAATTTTTAGAAACTTTTAAAAAATACTAAATTACTTTGTTGAGTATTTTAAATATATTAGAATGTTACCCATAATATCTCATTTCAGTGTAGATTATTTAATTTGAGTAAGTCTCTTGGTTTTTGTTCTTCCTATGATTCCGTAACTTGCAAATTCTGAATTTAGCATGCCGGTGTGGGTAGACTATGAGAACTGAAAATGTTTTATAGGTGGAAAGTGCTGGCACAAGTGACGTACATAAAACGAACACTGTGATGTGCAAACACAAAATTATGCATTTTTACCTCGTCAACACCCTTAAGCGGTGACCATGTAATGATACTGGTGAAAAATACTGCAGAAAAGTTCAGCGCACGTCTATGTAAGATTCGCATACATCCGGTTATTTCATTTTTAAGTACGGAGGCTGTTAAGGCCTTTTCAGCTACGTTGGAGTGTTTAGAAACAGTGTTTTTAATTATAATGATGTTATAACAATGGCATTACGACCTAGTCGAATATGTGTTTTCTTTTCTTACATTGGCGCAATCGGCGCATGTGGAATAGTTATGTGGGGAAAAAATTTAGCGATTACACTACAACACATTTCAAGCGCGTGGAAGGCGGGGGCCTCAAGATACTAAAAATTTTCTTTTGTACAACATTTATTTACAACACTAGGCGAAAAACTATGATGAGTCTATTGTTACGTAAAACGTAATTAATTTACGTTACACGTACGTAAACTACGTCCTTAGGGGTTAGGCAATAGCACTTATACCTATACAAACCTGAAGTGTGTGTGTGTGTGTGTGTGTATATATATACATATATATATATATATATATATATATATACATATATATATGTATGGATTTAGTTATTTATTTATATAATTATATAATGTTAATATTACAATTTGGTTTGCTAACGCAACCGTCGGATTACATCTGGGAAGTTGAAGACGGGTTAACATGATTTTAACTTCGAAACTTGTTTCCAACATTTTGTTATGGGCTCACGTAAAAAAAACACAAGTATTTACCATGTATAACAAAACAGTAAAATAGGAGAGTGTTTGCATGGTCATATTTAAGAGGTAGTAACTCGTAAGAACTGCAGTACAGAGCATCACTCAAACATCTATAATAACAGAATAATTTTAACATGCGTAAGTAACATGAGGTCGTAATATTAAATTACGTGTTAAGTTATTTGCCGTACATGTACAGTGAGTCTAATATTCACACAGCTTTTATAGACGGCACGTGAAATTTACAGGCTACAGTTAAACTGGAATATTTAGTTGAGAAACACATTTCCAAGTTATTAATACAAAATTAACACGAGGGAACCATTATGAAATATGTTTAACACTGGTTTTATTTTATTTCACTTATGAACGCCTATCTCTCAGCGTACTGCATAGATGTGGATTGGGTAGCTTGCAAGTTGAAAAACTTAGCCCAAGTGTTCAAAATTCCTTTAAACTGCACCGCACTTTGCAAGTCGCAGATTCTACATGACGTTCCGTTTTCACCAAAACTTCAAATATAGAAATAAAGTACTCAGGCAAAGTAAGTACAGAAGAACTGAAATTAGTTTTTCTTTTAAACTCTAGTCATAGTAATTTGCATCAATAAAACATAGAGGTTATGCAGAAACGTACCTGTAACATTCCGAGAGATAAATACATTTGTAAAACTGTGACAGTTATAAACTGACCTCATTGCCTAGTTCAACTAGTATTCTCATAAGGAAGATTCCGTAAGAGACAAATCCACGAGGTGAACACTTTACAGCAAAATACCTGTAACGAAGCGTGGCCGAGTTTCACGGGAGGCAGTGTTACGTGCGAGTATACACACTGAGAATAATGAACTGGAATCAACCAATATACTATGTTTCTGACACTCAGGTTGTATGATTAGAGAATTACTTCTTCGTCTCTTGCACGCAATTAGCTGTTCGGTCGTTGTACGTGCCATCACAAGTCTAGTGAGTCTACAGACAATTCATAGTTGAGTATAGACGTAGATAGAAACCCCTTCCATTGGAACACATACACTATTAACCAAATGAAAAATACCGAAAAGCATCCAGGGAAGGCCAACCCTATGCCCGCGGGCCAAACTTGGCCCGCTACTTAATTTTGAATGGCCCAACAAAAGCTAAAACATTTGCGGTATATTTTCAAAAATATTTACCTTACCATGAAAAAAAACTATAATTTGATAACTGACAAAGCTAATTATTTAAACACCATGGAGACTGGGTTAGAACTTTAAAAGAATAATGAACAGTTCAGAAAGTGTGAGTATGTTACTACCTCTGTCTGGCGGCATTGCCTGTTAAGTTTTACGAGGACTTGCAGTGTAGTGCGGTGTGGAATTTGTATGCTGACGTCAGGACTATAGTTAAAATTCTGCTCTCATGAAAAGTAGGAAAGAGTTAAAATTATCTATGGCGGCCCGTGGAATGATTTGAATATACTTTTTGACCATAGCTCCGAAAAGGTTGGACGTCCCTAGACTATCACTACAGTGATTTTCCAAAAATTGTTAAGCATTAGCCGAAAAAAAAAACATAGGTGATGAATCCGACCGCCTATATAAAAATAAATAGGTATGTTCGTCACACCATTCATATTATCATGTTCATATATATATATATATATATATATATATATATATATATATATATATATATATATATATATATATATATATATATATATATATATATATATATACATATATATATATATATTGCATGGCTTCTTGCGCTATGAGCACATTTTATTGTTCAGTACAACGCACTAGGTGCATCGAATGACCATATTGCTTGACGGTGATAACGTTATGTGGAAAATTAGTCTTTAAAAGAACCCAGTTTTGATTCCAGTCCTGCATTGTTTTCGTATTTTTCAGAGAACACATAAATATGTCCATACGATTTATAGGAAGACCATGGCTGATTGACTTCACTCTTCCTCGTGTGCTTAGCTTTTCAGGGACATGTAAAACAACCCAATGAAACATATTTTATGTAGTTTGCAGATTCGTCCTGTTAATAAGATCAGCTCTTGAAGTGTCAGCACTATTAACACTTTGAAAAAGCAGTTGAAGGAATCGCAAAAACCATTTCAAATTATACCCGTCTCGAGTAACGGAAAGCTTGTAATTTTAAGAATAATTTCGAACAGATCGTTCCGTAATTTGAGTGAGTGAGTGAGAGATTTTTGACCAGCGTTGGACATAAAGGTCTTCAGCGCTGGTGAGGTGACATGAGGTGAGTATTGAGCGGCGCCGGAATGTATGGGCGGGGGAAACTTGAGATCCCCGAGAAAACCCGTCGACCAACGGCATCGTCCGGCACGATCCGTAATTTGAAGGAAATATTTATAATAGCCTATACAATCGTACTGAAAAATGTTTTGCTATACGTGGGTAGTTTACAGTCGTGGAATGTGGCGTGTGCAATCCCTATTCAAACATTAAACGTTAAAGCAAAGTAATTATTTTATATTTACTGTAAAATAATTAATGCTGTGTTGAACAAGTATCTGTTTAATTAGACCTCATTATTTAAATAGTGACGATTTGTGTACAGTGAACATATTATAAATTTTCGACAGTTTCTACTGAAGATAAAGATAAGGAATAATCCTTACCTCTATGCATCCTATTGTATTTTTCAAGCCTAAGTACTGTCAGCATTGTTTGCCTTAATCGTGCATTACATACTAAGGGGTTTAAATAAATTACAAATTTACTAAGAAAGCATTCTGCTATACTTCAGTGTATTGTTGTCCTTTTTTGTTTTAAACTATACATTTCAGCTTTGTTTTACAACAAAGTTCTGCAATGAAACGTATTAAAATACCAACAATTCTAATTAAGTTAGATATTAATTTTGGTATACTTTCACTCAGTTTGTGGACAATTAACATTACAAGAGTTTGAATTTTCCACTTTCTATTTAGGTTTATTTCAACAGTCGCCTCGCCAGCTCTTCGGCTGTAAATTGTATAGACATTTTTCGTAACAAAGTCCAATCCATCAATTTTAGTACACTTTTTTATTAGGAGCATTGCGCACTAATTGTTTACTCGGTGTTTATTCCGCCGAAGTACATATATTTACCAATCTTGGCAACCATATTTTGAAGGTTATAATTGTCATCTACACATGTGCAAGAAGTAGGAATACTGCTCTCTGTAAATATTTGTTTTGTAACCGCAGTCACTAGCTTCACTTCACATGGTTGCATTTGGCCGCTATATTAAATCGATCTACAGAAAACTATTAAAACTACAATTAAAGTTCTCGGTATTGTAAACATTATAAAGCAACCAGCACACGTATTATATTTCTCGCAGAAGTAATGCAACAGCTAATATTATTTGGTTACATCCACCCACTGGTAAGGAAATGTTTTACTATTCTCTTGGAACATATCCATTTGTATAAGCATCACGAACAGGACGCCTGTGTAGCATCCTTACTATAGAGTAAAAAAAATACTCAAACAACTCTGAATGATTACGAAGAGTGATAGAGAACTTTTTTGTCATGGAATGAAGGGAAAGCCTTAAATTTAATGTCGGCGACAGCACAGTGATTAAAATCAAGAGCTCCGAAACGGCTGACAGGTTTATAATTTGCAGCTCGCGCGCTGTCAGGATATCAAATTTTCTCTCCTCCTAGCGGCGTGGAATGGGGGTGAAAATCTGAAACAAGGAAGGAAAAAAAAAAACTTCCTTTTGTGTGATTATATCTGATGCAGACATAAAATTACGCCACACGATATTAGACTTGCAGTGATATATTAATAAAATCATAAACATATTAGTAGTTTTGGAATACGTTGTATTTAATATCATATACTGAATAATGTGCTTCGTAGTCTGACAAGCAAAGAGAAACAAGTTTAAAATGACATAGTACTGTTTTAAACACAAACAAGTAGATCTATACAGAACTAATCAGCCTACTTTCCTTTAGTGTATATTTTGATAACAGAAATGTTTGCTCAAGGGCTGTAGGGGGATGAGTTATCCTAGGGTTTTAGAACACACAGAAAAGAATGCCAACGAAAGCAATATGATGAAAAACTCAAAAATTAGTAAACATACTGCAACATTTAAATTTTGTGTAG
>PNEQ01099272.1:18824-30284 GCA_003012365.1 Medauroidea extradentata | reverse complement strand
ATGGTTGTTACTACTTACGGTCATCTAGCTGCTATGTGAAGACACTGGTGACGTGCTGTGAAGTGAGAATTATAAAGGAAATATATTTTAATATGAAGGATAAGAAAGGGGTGGTAAAGTTGGGAGAGGGGGGTGGAGGGGGTGTAGTAGTTTGAGCGGGTTATAACACGAACGTCAGTGAGAGGGGAAAGTAGGGGGGAATTAATCACGTGACTAACAGCCAATTAAAATAAAGGAGTGGATAGGGCTGGGGAGGGGGGATTAGTTAATATATACATGTAAAAAGTGGTGTGGGGCGTCAGTGTGTCGATGGAGCTCGTCCGGGTAAGACGTGCCGGTAGTTGATTTTATTAAATAATTTTTATATAAAAAGTTTTTTATTAAATAGTTTTTTATTAAAAAGTTTTTACTAAAAAGAATTTTATTAAAAGTTTTTTTTATAAAAAATTTTATTTATTAAATACGTGTGGGGTTATAATGGAATGCGAAATCGAAATTTTTTTGGAAGAAACACCAAGATGGCGGCCGAAAACAATGATGGTGGTCGAAAACAAGATGGAGGTAATATTTTCTTCGGGATTTTTTGAAAATTTTGAATTTTTTGAAAAATTTTGAATTTTTGAATCAAAATTTTGGAAAATTTTGGTAATTTAACATTGAAGGTCAAGGTCGCGGTTAAAGGTCAAGGTCAATGTTAAAGGTCAAGATTAAAGGTCAAGGTCATCCAACATGGCGGACAAATCCACACTCGGCCGAAATCCACACACCGGCGCCTGTGCTGGAAGGAACCAAATCATACTACTGATATAGTGTCACGAAATCTGTTCTCTGTGTTTATTATATACTAGCAGTGCGCCCGGGGCTTTGCTCGCATGTATTACTCATAGCAGATAATATTTACTTATTGAAAAACTTTTTTTTAAATACTAGATAGGTAGTTCAGTCATCAAATGTTAGGATAACAAAGCTGCTAGTTTAGTTAACTCTGCAGCAAGGTAAGTAGTTATAGCTGTGTACGCGAAAAGCAGTCTTAAGTCTGTCCCTGCCTCTAACAACGAATTCACCTGGGCCTTATTTATACCCTTGCAAAGTTGACGTAGTGGGGTAGCTATAGACTCTAAAATGTAAGAGGTTAATCGAATGAAAAATATCTGATTTACCCTGTGCAAAACCATTGGTTACGGTGCCCTCTATTACATATTTTCAAAATATTCACTTAAAGTTTACTGGCATTAGAAAGTTTCGTTGGAAAAAGGTATCGCGGAAACGTATTTGGTGCACCAACCTTGAGATTAGTGAGATGATATATGTGATCTGATGTTGTCGAGGAACCAAAAGTGAACTGCATAATCTATTTTACCCCTTTTAAACGAGTACATGCAAATTGTACTATTTCAATCTACCTTGCAGTTTTTGTGTGTCAGAAATGAATGTTCATATGCAGCTTTTAACAGAATTCGAGTCCAGAACTTCCCGGAACGTAGATCTGAACTACATACAACTGCGTCACGTAACGTCGAAACAAGTCGTGAAAACAAATTTAATTTTAAAAAATAAAATATTCATGCCCTGGGCTTATATAGGTTGTATAACACAACGTCTCGATAGGTTAATGTAGAGTGAAACGTCTGTATGATTTAATTCTCGCTGGTCGTACTTGCTTTTCTGATCTCTGCTTTCAAAGTTTACAAACTTAGTTTTATTCTTAATAATCAAGTTATCGTATAAAGTAAAAACTTAATTACATTTTTTATAATACTTACAAAGCATCACTGTGACGCGAACAACACTTCAGTATTTTTACAGGTTAGATAGATATCATGTGTTGATGGAAAACCAATTTTGTGCTTTTTCATCCTTTTGGGTGGCGAATTTCGAAATATTTTAATTTCACACCTTAGACTATTGTATTAGTATCCAATTGAAGTGCAGACCACGATGGTAGCCCCTTTCAGTCGAATCAAAATCGACCAATCATTAAAAAACACACATGAACCCTGCAAAGTATTGAGACTTCCAAATTCAAAAAATCTTAAAACCGTTTTGCGAACATTTATCTAATAGTCATCCTGAAGCAAAAATTTACTGTATATCTCCTCGGGTTGGATAGATATCGAGGATTTATCTAAAACACATTCCAGATATTTTCATCTCCTAAGAGACTGAATTTAGAAAAAAAAACCTTGAATCACGTTTTAGGAATCTTTATTGGTGTCTCGTGGATATGAAAAATACGACAGTAGCTCGCTGGGCTCAAGTTATATCGCCGATTAATTGAAAACACATTTCACCACTTTTCACCATTTTTCACCTCCTTAGGTGGCGGATTTAAAAAATTCGTGAAATAACGTTTTCAGGTATTTGAGTAAACTTCAGTCTTAAAACAAAAATCACGTCACTATATATATATTGTGAATCGAAAACATAATTTACTCTTTCTTTACTTCTTTAGGGCCGAATTCGGAAAATATATTTAAATGGTATTTTGATATTAGCATAAGGATCAATCTAAATCAAAGAGCAATTCGATATCTCGATTGGTTCGATAGATACGGAGGAATAATCAACAACAAATTTCACGTATTTCCACTACCTTAATTATCAAATTTCGAAACGTCTTTGAGTCCTATATTAGTTATTGGTATACGTAACCAATTGAAATAAAAATCACGATGACAGTCAATTGGTTTCCAGTGATATAGACGACTTGTTAAAAACATATTTCCCCCCTTTTTACTGCTTGAGGGTCGAATTTTAAAGAATCGACTAACATGTTTTTGATTATTTACGTAAGCAACATTTCGAAGTGAAAACCGGCTTTCTATCCCGAAGGATTCAATATACACACTTAAGTTCTTTTCACCACCTTAAGAGTTGAATTTCGAATAATCCTAAAATTGCCTAATATGTTTTATGTGTGTCCCATTAAAGTAAAAATCATGAAGGTAGGCCGTCGGGTTCGAGTTCTATCGACGTTTCTTCGGAAATACGTTTCATTCCTTTTCACTCCCTTAGAGGTCGAATTTCGAAAAATCCCTTCTTAGTGTTCGCCTACGACCTGAGGGGAAACCACACAAAAGTTTCACAAATCTATGTCCACTGGTTTGGGCTGCAGTTTGATATGTCGGTTAGGGTTCTCTTTTATATATATAGAGATTATGTAAGAGCGATGGAAATATACAAATTAGCTAGAAAAGGAAATGTTATAAGTGTTTCAAATGAGCTCACTTTATAGTGAACAGACAATATAGGTTCATTTTAAATTTTAAATATATTTTTTTAATTAGTTCGATGGAAATTTAGCGTTCAGTTGGCGGAATTTAAGACTGTTCTGTACCAAGAAATGTGCAATTTTATACTTGTACCAAACACTGTCCAAATTTTACACATTACATTAATTTAAATGTCTTACAAATAAAATATTTTTCGGTTCCATGTTTCGTACAAGCGCATGTAAAATTAACGATTCGACTATTTTCAATACTTAACCAAAATAAAAACTATTCAAACAATAAGAATTAAATAATTTTGAGTGACAGTAATTTTCCGAAAAAATTTGTTTGTATTTACAAAAAAAAAAAAAAAATTCTTGAAAGATGCCACATTTATGTTCACTCTAAATTATTTTATTCCTATCGTTTAAATGGTTATTACTTTGGGTAAGTAGCAAACATAGTCGAATCACTAATTTTACATCAGCTTGTACGAAAAATATGTGGAACAGAAAAGTATTTCATTTGTAGGAAATTACTGTAACTGTAACGTGAAGGAGTTGGACAGCATTGGTACAATTATAAAACCACGAATGTTTTAGTGCAGAGCGCCTTTAATAGTAGGGTTCGACTAGAGAATCAGTTGGTGTGATAGATGGTTGAGAAGGGGAAGGGAAAATCCTAGAGATAGGTGCAGTGTTCAGGTTCTCTGACAAGGATCTCTGACACGGCGCGCTGACGAGGACTTCTGCACCTGACAGTCCCTGCAGTAGCAAGGCCAGATAGCTGCTCGGCCCGCCCTGCCCACACAATGGTCCGCCGATTGTTCGGAAGAAAGGTAAGGAGGCTAGAGAGAGGCCAGCGAGCATGCTAACCCTTCGCTAACGAGTTATCGATTGTTCATTACGGCAGCCCATACTGGTAAAATAACTTCCCTCTGAAATTATACCGCTGCGTATAGACTTGTTTGGGTGGGTGGAACAAAAAATTGAATAATTAGTCAAAGCAGTTTAGCAAGGGGGAAAAATGAACAATCTCTCTGTATTCTAATTAATTACGTACGCGATTCCCTATTGAACAAAAGTTCTTTTTTATGCTGTAGGCAATGTTAATCTCACGTGTTTGCAAGTATTTAAGACCGGAAATAAAAAAAAACTGTTAAAACATTCCAAAACAGGAATACTCTTCCTTTGTGCTTAACGTGAAGTTGCATTTTTTTCGGCCATATAGTTAGAGAAAGTATAATGTTGAAGAATCGTCAGTGTAATTCAATACAGATAACAATACATCCTCTCTTAAAGGGAATGTCAGATAATTTGCTCGTGTTTTCAGTTTTCGAGCCACAACATTCTTCTAGTTGTATTATCAATATTTTCTATTTGACAATACATATGATCTATTCATGATAATCTGCTTGTTATAAATAACAGTGAAATCTTTCATTACATGCCGTGCAGAATCACTGCAAGGAAATTATAGGTTAACTTTCGAGAATGATTACAAGTCGAATATAAGATGAACATATATTACATTACTATTACCTCCAATATTTATCACATATTCCGTCTATGCCTGGACATTGCCACGTTTATCAAAAATATTTTAATTAAAAGTTACTCAGTAAATCGACAAATATTATTTAACATCTAGCTTTCCCTCTTAAGAGGGCGTCGTACATAATTCAATGCTAAAATCATTAATCTATAACTGTAGGTTTCTTAGAGCCAATTTGCGAAAAGTTAACAATGGCAATGGCAATCCTAGACAATAGTTTTAGCAAACGTTTTAAACAAAATTGTTTCCAGTGTTACAAACTTCTGAGCCACAATCTCTGACGCCGGAACCTCGTGCATTTAACTACGGCGCAAGAGATCACGCGTAAAGAATTAATAATGTTGTACACATATTTACACATAAAGTTGGCAATTACCGTTACCTAGGATTGTCATTGAGTATTTTATCCATATTGGCTTTGAAAAAAGCGTAGAAATCAATTGATGTTTTCAGCGTTTATTTATATTACCACGCACTCTTAAGCATCATGGGTATGTTAGCAACGTGCTACACACTTCTTCATCTGAAATACACGCACGACAAGTTCAAACATGACACATTCTAACCAGGTCATTATCTTATTTACTTGATAAGTACCGTGGATTGTGAACAGGTTACTCGAATTAAAAAAAAAAAATTAATAGTTTGTTAAACATGATCGTCTTTCTGCCGTCTCTTTCTATTCAGCGCGTCATTATCCTGTGATTTATGAAGGTTATTTGATTACAACTTATATTTAACTATCGTGGTTTACTATATGACACAAGTATTCTTTCAGTGACTTCGCTGTGTAATTTGGCATATTAGCTACACATGGCAATTTAAGAATACATAATGTTTTAATTTTACGTTGCACCTATAATGAGTATACTCCCCGTTCCCCAATTTAAACACATACCACTGGTTTTTCCGGAAAACTGACGCAAAACCGTTATGATGCTTACCATTTCTTATATGACTTTTTCAAGGTTTCGTCGATTGCTAACTGGTCTTGAAGAGTTTTGTCGAGAAATAAATTTTGTTTTTGTTATTAATATAACCAATATTTACTACGCTTAAAATGATTCGGAACAACTGTACAAATAAAACTTTCCGAAATTTCATAAAACCCTTGTGTTTGCCTGCAATTAGGTAAAGAGAATATGTCCTATAAATAAACCTGACAAATGTAGACAGGTAGGAAATATAAAGTAGTTTACATTACAATGCTGTTTTATAGCCTAGATGTTGCAACTTATTGAAACTACAAAATACTTTTAAACCGTGTATTACACTTGCTCCAGAAAGATAGCAAACATAAGGGTTTGTTTTTGAATACGTCGCCATTTCCAAGCGAAAAATGCACTGAAATTATTTACGAAATTGTAATAATGTGTTACATCTCAAGAATGCTAAATTAGACCCTAAAATAAATAAATGTATAGCTCTAATGTCGAATATATACCTCTTAGAAATTTTTAAAGCATGCATTTAAAATAAATTAAAAAAAACTGAAGGCCATGGTCTTTCTTTTATTTCAAACAATAACATATAACTCAAATATTTCTTAACCAAATGCTTTGAAAAAATTTAAGACCGTGTACAGTCGTACGATACACAATTTTCGTAGAGCGTTTTTTAAAATAAGGTACCATTTGATAGCAAAACATTATTTGGCTTCATTTTGGCTTGACCAAAAATATTTCGTATTTCAGGGGCAGAAATCTAAAAATCAGTTTGGAGTATTTCAACAGAAAAATTCAGATACAAACGATGATATATAAGTCTTAAAACTGTAAAAATGAATTTTTGATACTTTGCGTTAATTTTTTTTTTTAAACCATTGCGAAGCCTTAAGCCATCAGTTTTATATAGGTCTAAAGAGAGTTTACTGTTCATGCCCATTAGTCATTTGTGTGAAGAAACGTCTGGAGAGTGTATCTCAGTTTGTTCTACGTCTTGTCTATAGCGGTCAGTCCAGCCAGATGTGTTGCACTGTTAAAAACAACAGTGTGGTACTACAAAGAACCATTAACGTCTGCTTGCGATTGTAGATTGAGATACTTTCGTAGACGTTAATGTAAAACATAATTTGTTACTATCATGGCACATTCTATTGTTTCTACCAAGTCAAAGCTTTTATATATTACTGCTTGTTCTGTCAATTAAATATCAAAAGAAAACAAAAAAATGTCTTATTGAAAGTATCCAGTGGCTGTGCTTGAATTTGCAGTTACATTGCAACAAAAATATCGCTATATCTAACTGTGAGTAAAATTCATTTTTAAATTAACAATTTTATTTAGAGAAACTGTTTAATAATATGAGAATATTTTTGTAGTGACACACGTATTTTACAATCAAAGTATTCAAGTAAATAAAACGAATCCGAAAGCAAATGAAAAAGAAAACCAATAACACAAGCTGATATACCACTGTGTCTTAAAATTATAAATAAATAAAAAAATTAGTTCATTGAAGTGACAAAATTCATTCAAAATAATTGAAATATTTTAAATATTACATAAAATTAATTAAATTTAGTATTATTTTAAAGTAATTTTGAGTGAGTTCAATAGAAACATTTCATTATTACCGTTTAGAATAGTATATAATTGGTAAACATGCATACCTTAGTATGTCTGAAGTACAAACAAACTCTTCTCCCAAAATGTGGTCTTATACACACACACGGTTATTCACGTAGGTCTGCGAATTGTAAGGCTATACGATCACCTTTTTCTTCTTTAATGCTGCGGGTCCACCGCTAAAAAATATTTTATACGAAAGTGCAAAATATTGCTACTTAAGCAGTTTGGCTGACTAAATGTTGGATGTTTTACTGTTTCCTCACGACTAAGAAAAGATGTGTTGTATAGCCCCCCCCCCCCTTTCTTGGCACCTCCTCTGCACAACACAGTCCAAGATTCAGTTGAACGTCGCTTAACACATTAATACATTGAGACTGGTTGAGCAGATTTGCCACAGAAAATAGTCGGTAAACATCAGTTAACCTACATAAAGAGCTTGAATACGCTGTTCTATACGTAAGTTAGTGTGATACTACGAAGTCCTATGATCGATTAAAATTACATCCTACAATGACTGACGCTTAAACAATTTCTGGCCATTCCTTAAATACGCAGATTGATCTTGATGTAAATAACAATTACAAATCAATTTGACTGTGAAATGCAATACATAACATTCGAGTTATATGAAATGAATGGGTTCGTTCAAACGAGTAAAAAATTAATTCAATTAAGAAATATTAAAATTGCTTCTAAAAGACGCCATTTGAAAGGACAAATAGCTCAGGCTGAAAACGTTCTTATTTTTAAATATTTTTACGTGTGCTCCTCAAGGCGTATGGAAAGGTACGATGTCGAGCGGACGACTGGAATAGTCAATCTTCAGTAAAATCTGAACTACTCATCAAAATTCGTTGAGATTTGTTTGCCGAGTAGATAATTTATCAGCGGACGTTTATTTACATAGCACTACAAGGAAGTATGCTTCACTTTCGAGCAAAAATTAAAAACTGTTTTTAGAAAATAAAGGGCTTGTAATCACTAAATATACAAAAGTTGAAAACTGTCATTTTTATAATTTGTCATATGATAATATCTAGGCCTCTATAGTAACTGAGTTAAAAATACTCGCGTTTTCATTTGAAAACAATTTAATCATTCGTAAACCTCTCGCGCAGAGGTTTTCATATAGCAGTCCACAACTTAAATTTGTTAACAATGATATCAGTAAATCGTTGTTACGGATGTACAAATTCTCCTTGTAATAATTGTATTTGAAGATATATTTTATTTGCGATTGGAGTATGTTAAAATATCTATGAACGTGATATTTTATCTCTTATAACGACAGTAAGGAAGAGAATAAACGTCACGTTTGGGCTGTGTTTCTGTCGGCACTTTGAAAATTGTTAATATGTCCCCTGCTTCCTCCAAGGTACGTAACCCGGCGAACTGAACTGTGAAATGGGTTGCAGACACGCAAGGCGTTTAAAGGCAGCTTCTAAATAACAGCACGTTTCTACCGACAGAGCGCAAACATCTTTCTTGTTGCGCAGTCTTTTGTGATGTATATTTGTCGCAAAGTTACTTGTTTTGTGGCACGTAAACTGCCAGTTTACATAAATTAACAAATAGCCTGTACACGTAGCTGTAGTTAAGTTAGCCTTTCAGTTGTGTAATAATAATGTCTTTAGAGTCCGATATCTGTGTCATTACTTACTTTGTTTAAATATAAATCGTAATGTTATGTAACAACGTATAATGAAACTGGCTACAGTAAGAATGCTGGAAATACAGAATATTTGAGATTAATTAAGTCACTTTTATCTTTTATGCAGTTCGATTTAAGATTCATAGTCAGAAAATTTTTTATTCAAAAATAAGATTTAAATGTTGTAAAAACATTTAATTTTGAACAAAGCTGTTGTGTATATATATAAGATGCACTATTAACTGTATGCTCATAGAGTCATGAACGTACCAAAGAGAAAGAAACAATCTTATAAAGTAGAGCTGACAATATAGCGGAAATCTGTTTAAAATATAGGAAACTTACAATGAAGTTAGAGCTCCTCGTCTATTGCATACAAGGTAATGTAGCGTGTTACGCGTATTTTGTTTCAAGCGGAACTGCGTTAGTTAATGACAACACATTTATACAGCGTGTTTCTTAAATAGGGGGACAAACTCCGCATACGTGTTCCTCACGAAAAACTATGACGAAATCATATTTTGTAGTTTTCACCTAAACGCAATGTTAAGGGAGTAATGGGCCTCTGAACATCGAATTTAAAACAGCATTTTCCCAAAATATCGGACACTAATTGACATAAACCTACAATATTTTCAGCATTGCTTAATGCTTTTGGGATCTGCAAACCAACAGCGAATGTTGGTTGATACCTTCCGCCTTTATGAAAATAGCAGGGGTGGCTACCCTCTAAATGCATATAACTTTTTTACCGTCCGGATTTTTGAACATCTGAAGATGGTTTATTGAGTAATGTTACCTGTCTAACAAAAAAGGTCCTCTTGTTGCAATAGTCTAGGACTCATAGTTTTCATTCAAATCACAAATGAAGCTACAGCGATAGAGTACCCGAAACAATGGTATCGTGAGTTAGAAACATGTAGGTAACGTTGAATGTGCACCATCAACAATTCAAGGAACACAACAAAATAAACACATGAACGCACTATTGCCTATGTTGTATGCTGTGTATCTTAGGTGCAAAACACAGGACTTAGGAGCATTCTTAAATGACGATATGCAATAAAAAGTGGGTTTGGATGGAAACCCATCACACGAAAAGGGATAGGTAGAAACTTCACTGAAACCTTTAAAATGCAAATATCCAAATGTTGTGTTTTATTCCACAAAATGAATTTTACAGTACAAGTTTACCAGAAAGCCATCTTGTTATTTTTGTACATGACACTTTATTCGAGAAAGGAAAATTAATGTGTTTTTGTTCAAAAAGTTCTGATTCTGTAGATACCAACAAGTATCACTTACTAGTAAAGGGAATTAATTGTAGGGTTCAAACTTCAGGCATTAATTTTTGTTTGTCATGTTTGGCACAGTTCCCGATCCGCAAAGAATAACCTAACAAAATTATGCACTTCTTTGTTTTCTAATGTACGAATGAGGTGTCGTAATTTTGTATAATACGTAATTTTCATATGGTTTGTGTAATTGACACAGGCGTACAGACTGTGTGATGTGAAACACTAAATAATACCTAATTTTGGAAAATTAACGGTTGCAAAACCTATGTTACTAAATGTACTGGTAGTCCATAGCATTGATGTATGTGGCAATCGATAAGAAGCCCATAAAATTACCGTACAAGACTTCTTCTTACTTGTCCTGTCCTAATGGGGGTGGCTCGAAAAGGTTAGCACTTAATGTAAGGTATTACATCAGTGAGGTTACATGTTTATTCCTTGGCATTAATGTGACACACGGCAGTCATCAATGCTTGATACAATGCTGCTAAGTGATGTAGGCAAACATCACATGAAATGTTCTAAATGATCTCCCCGCGAATCTGCACATTCACAAACACGTCTCATCATGAATCTGCGAACACGTCCAAAATGCCTGGTTGAACACGAACCGTTTCACATGCTTCAAAATATGAAAACAAAAAAGTGCATAACTTTGTTAGGTATTTCTTTGCGGATCGGAAACTGTGCCATACATGGAAAACAAAAATTAATGCTTGAATTAATACTCTTTACTAGTAAATTATACTTGTTCGTGTCTACAGAATCAGAACTTTTGAAAACAAAAATACGCATTAATTTTTCTGTCTCGAATAAAGTGTAATGTACAAAAAAAAACAAGATGGCTTTCTGGTAAACTTGTACTGAAAAATTAATGTCGTGGAATAAAACACAACATTTGGATATTTGCGTTTTAAACGTTTCAGTGAAGTTTCTGCCTATCCCTTTTCGTGTGATGGGTTTCCATCCAAACCCACTTTTTATTGCATATCGTCATTTAAGAATGCTCCTAAGTCCTGTGTTTTGCACCTAAGATACACAGCATACAGCATAGGCAATAGTGCGTTCATGTGTTTATTTTGTTGTGTTCCTTGAATTGTTGATGGTGCACATTCAACGTTACCTACATGTTTCTAACTCACGATACCATTGTTTCGGGAACTCTATCGCTGTAG
>PNEQ01099272.1:0-18724 GCA_003012365.1 Medauroidea extradentata | reverse complement strand
ATTGTTAGACAGGTAACATTACTCAATAAACCAACTTCAGATGTTCGAAAATCCGGACGGTGAAAAAGTTATATGCAATTAGAGGGTAGCCACCCCTGCTATTTTCATAAGGGCGGAAGGTATCAACCAGCATTTTCTGTTGGTTTGCGGATCCCAATAGCATTAAGCAATGCTGAAAGTATTGTATTTTTATGTCAATTAGTTTCCGATATTTTGAGAAAATACTGTTTTAAAATTCGATGTTCAGAGGCCCATTTCTCACTTAACATTGCGTTTAGGTGAAAAGTGCAAAATATGTTTTCGTCATAGTTTACCGTGAGGAACACGTATGCGGAGTTTGTCCCCCTTTTTAAGAAACATCCTGTATAGCAAAATAAAACGCACAAAACTGCACACAAAATGAAAACAATATTTTGCCGCACCTTAAAATGTTTATAAACGCCTTTTTATGACTAATGTGTAGGCTACATAAAAAGTATTAACCTGATTTGTAAAATAGAAAAATAGTAAACACTACTTTAAACTGTTAAAAATATAGGAATACTTCTGCAATTCCTATAAAAATACTGCTAACTCACAAAAAAATTGCGAACCAATACAGTAATCTCATGAGAAAGTCCACATTCTAACGGACGCATCAGTCTCACCGGTATGGCTTACCTTTAAAACTGTCTTCGGTGGAGTTATTTTAAAAAATGATCCTTGTTAGAATGACACACGAAAACACAAACGTACGTATACAAACATACGCATATACATTATGATTACGTAAAACACCGACGGATTTTGACAAGTGACACCTTGTGAAAAACATAACAGAAAATCTATAGGTCAATTTGTACGTGACCGTTGCAAAAAGAACTTTAAAATGCTTATAGCCATTAATTTCCCCAAAATTTTGAAACTGATCGTCGTAAACTGAAAATACTCATAATATAACTTCACGTAAATGCGACCTACATACAAACAGCAATCGCTTGTTTAAACCCCCTCGACATTACTAAAATTAAGAGGTTGGCCTCCTTTAAATTTCGTACAACATTTGACCAATAAGAATATAATTTAAATTTTGAGCTTAATTGTTGAGTTATGTGACACGTGTAGCAAAAACGTTCTTCTTTTAGCTATTGTTCAGCTTTCATGAAAATCGACAAGCTTGGGTGCCTAGGGCGTAGGTAAAACTGCTAGCACACGTGGTTGAATTATTTCGCAGCGCGGCACGGACGATGGTAAATATTCACTGCATATATCCCGTTCCATACCTTTGCAGCTGTATGTATGTAGGGCCGTATGTATGTATGTATGTATGTATGTATGTATGTATGTATGTATGTATGTATGTATGTATGTATGTATGTATGTATGTATGTATGTATGTACGTACGTATGTATGTATGTATGTGTATATATATATATATATATATATACATACACGCACACACACATGTGATTTGAGATAAGGTGACCACTTTTGACGACTATCTAGTTAAAAATAATATTTTTACTATATTAATTATTGTGCATGGAAAACAGATTTTTGGTGTCCAAAAAATGTTTGGTCAATATAGACTTCATGAAATTTTTTTTGTCGTGGTTACAACTTTAATTTTGTAGTCAACGCAAATTTTACTGATGACAGTTAAAAATGTTTGTCCTCAGCCCAAATTAATTTGGTGACGTTCATGACGACAAAATATTGTGTGGTGGCCACAAAACTTTTGTCCAGTGTGTGACCAGTCGTTGACTTCTGAGTATGGTACAATCTACGCACTTTGATAATAACGAGGTACACATGTGTGTTTCTATTATAAAGTCGCAGGAAAATATAATTTACCTGGATGGAAGAAAGTTAATATAGTTTCTCAAGTGCCAACTTTATCCTGTTATATTTGATGGGCTCAGAACCATAGTGAACCAAGTCCATATTTTTATGATATTTATTTTGTTCATATATGGGTTCCTGCAAACCATGTTATATTCATTGCCAGAGTAAAATGATTTAATCATGTCCATTTTTCATATTCTGTCCAACAAATGTCATCATTGTTAACAACAGCAGATTGAAATTAAGGTTTATTTTTTTTTATTCATTTGGCTTTAGATAGACATTGTACATTACGTGTCTGAGCCCCTCATATATATATATATATATATATATATATATATATATATATATATATATATATATATGAGTATCTGTTTATGTGTATAGTACATGTGTAAACATTCTCTTTAGTGTACGTACCCACTACCCCTAAAATTTTGTTTTAATCATGAAAGGAAAATTGCTCACCAAGTGAGCACTTTGTTAAGAAGTCGGTAATATCAGACCCGTACATTCCACGCGCAGAGATAACGCACAACTTGTCAGGGTCTAAACCTGCCAGTATGCTGGTGGTGAAGAGATGCTGGTATTTGTAGATCTTCTCGCAACCAGGCGGATGTGAAAGTTTGAGAATCGGTTGGGGGTGCGGAGTACCGAATTAAACAAGTTTGAATGAGCGTCCTTCCCAGTACCAGTTGCCTGGTTCGTTGAACATAAACGCTGAGTGAAAAATGGCAAAGGAAAATAAGATTTAATATATTGTTGTTGGGTGACAAACTATAGGAGAGGGCAGAGGGCAGATAATGTGAAAGTGTGAATGAGTTAGATGGATAAAATGAGAAAGAGAATCAAGCGTAATTAAATAATCGTCTTGTGTTGCACTGAAGTCAGTCATATTTAAGCCTGCTTCTCTAAAATATTTATTCGTAATTAAAACAGAAACACACATGTTCAACTGTATGGTGGTAACAATGGGTTGTTGTCACAATTGCTGAAGTAAATAATGGTGAACAACAAATGGAACAGAGGAAATTAGAGCTCATTACAAGTAACATGCGTACCACCTTGTTCCATCGCCTCTATATTCTCCTGATCACTATTTACGAAACACCGCGAACTAATTAAACACATTTACTATGTCTCATATATCTGGACGCTTTGCATTATTTTTTGGAACACTGCAGCTACTCTGACAAGATTTCGCTACGGATGAGCATTATTGTACACATCTGAGACTAACTCCCGATGACTTTCTTTGGCATTTTCTCCGAGAAACGCAATATGAGACTGGATATTTCAGATTATTGCAGGTCTCATACATCCTGGTTGACGTCGACTAGCTACTGAGTTACCATCACTCTCGGTACGTTACTGTCCACAACAATGCTGACGTATCATAACGGCCTGTCACAATAATGTACACTTATGTGAGCACACACTATATTTAGTGTTTATTTAGGCCTAATTATAGAGCAAACTGACGAATACGGCCAGAAATGTTACTACAAACGAACCCGGAGTGAACTGAAATATAAGTGGAGTAGGAAATCCAGACCATTCGCCAAGATAGACGGCAGTTTAGAATCCGAATTGAAAATTTTACTTTAAAACTCATTGCGAAGAACTCAAATACTCCCCAAATTTAATCATTTGTTTAGTTTTGTAATAGGTTAGAACCTTTTTGGGCTAACTCTAAACGACTGTATAATTTTTATTAGAAGCTATTTAAATATGCAAAGTATTAGCTCTACAATTCGTAAAATTCAAGAAAAGGCGGACAAAATAAATACAAGCTTAGATAGAGTTAATTAAATTACATAATATAATAACATCGGCTGCATGTGGTTTATTTTGTTTATTTAAGTTATTTATGTAGTCACTTTTACGTGCCCTTGGACAGCCTTGGTGGACGGAGGAAAGGGGTTGTTCACAGACTGGAGTGATTTCGGAAAACCCTGGAAAACCGTAATCAGGATGATCGGAGCCGGGGATCGAACCCGACTTTTCTCGAATACGAGATTAGTGTTTCACCACTGCTCCACCAAGCTAGGTTTCTCTTTCCACATATTATTTAATTTTTGCGTGTTGTACCAATCTTCTAAACATAAAAATTCCGTGTTCTGTGTCATTGTTCAGTATTTATTTCACTTCACTAATCTTAGCTTACTGTCTGCGTTTTAAGATTTTACTATTATTTATGAATTATTAAGATTATTGATTATTAAATTTAACATTTATTTATGGCTAAGTAATAAAATACAATCAGAAATATATTCTGCTAAAATATTACATTTACTTAATTGTAAATGAACAAGTTACGGATATTTTGTTTTAAAGTAATAATCTTAAGACACTCGTAGAACTTAATCATTTAACTATATAAATGACGAAAAATGCAAAACCAAAATCATTTGCGTAAAAAAGATTTGCAAATACAAGCACGACATACCCCTTTAATACCCTTTAATAATCCGTGTATGCAAAAATCCTAATAATTATAGTTTAATTAAAACTTAAAAAGAAACTATCCGGTACAGAAGACGATTAAATAATGTTAAGGCTCAGTAAAACATAAACTGCAGGTCGTACACCAGATGTATGTACAGATAATGAAGAATTTCTGTTTGTTTACAAGAAAAAGGCATGAACTTTATGACGAAAACATACAGTAAGAGTAGTTACCTTTCTTAAAATATAGACTTACAGAGTAAAACAAACGTCATTTTACTATAAAAAAAATTAAAAAGAAAACATGATAGCCGTATCAGAGATCGTAATAGCGACAAACATATTTACCGTATCAGTACAGCGGTTACAAACTTTCAGGAAAGATGTGGGAAATCACATTGCACTGCACGGTTGGAAACACTTTGTTGGCGCGGCATTGACGACATAAAACACAAGAAAGGAAGGACAAGAACGAAAGAAAAAACCTGTTTATTAATCCTAATATAGCAACAATGCTGGGAAGTCGTTGGCTGCTGATGACGATCCATGACTCTATATGTTTTTTTTTTTTTTTTTTTAGTTTTTTGCTGTTTTAAGAATAATAAACATGTTTTCTTCTCTTGTTCGTGTCCTTTCTTCCTTTCTTCTGTTTTGTGTCGCAGGGAAGTGTTTCTGACCAAACATTGCGACATGATTACCCATCGTCTGGGTGTACTCTATATTTCCTGGAAGTTGGTAACCACTGTACTGATACACCCTGTATAAACATTAGTTTTTAAGTTCATACAAATATGGCTACTACATAAACATTTTTGGCTGTATAGTTTCCTTTACAAAGTTTGCGTGCCATTTCATACTGTTTTTAATTATATAATACCATAACTGATGGAAGTGATGAAAAATAAGCAATATTTTGAGTCAAGAAAGCTGCTTAACTCATTCCTCTCTATTATTATGCTATCCGTTTAACTTAAAAACTCGATTTAGTCATCGTGACGATTGTTAAAATAGAGAGAAAAGAGAAAACACTTGTTTGGTAGCATTCACAATTTGTATATAACGGATGCTTTCTCGTTGAAACTCTGTGCTGAAACCTTACTTCATATTTATATGAGTGCGTTAGAGTGGCGCAGCTCGGCGTGGGCAGGCGTTAACAACAGGTTAGCAGCGCGCCTGCATCGCTCGACTCTCATTATATCGCTGGGAGTTGTGGCAGGCGAGCTGATGCTGTGCCAGCCTCCGCGCGTCCAGCCTCTGCGCTAATGGAAATGCGGCGCCAAATTTCCCGCATCTCTTTCTCGACTCGCGCTCGGGAAACGCGACGATGTCGTGTGAAAGCAGAGGTAAAAGCTTTTCCCCCGACTCGCCGGCAGAAGGGAGGTGTAAACAACCCCCTCTCCCCCTTCCCTACACCCTCTTAAACCACCGGCGGCCATCTTACCGCTTCACCATTCTCGAGTGTTGGTTCGTTTTCCGGAGAACATAAATGCGGAGAAGCATCGGTTCTGAGATTACGTCCCCAGCTCTGGATTAAAAATAAATCTCCCACGTCGACATTAGCACGCCGATAAAAACAATTTGCAAAAACCAACTGCATATAGCATGTTTCACTGCTAAAATTAATCTAGTGCGGGGCTGCACAGCGGAGCGAGCGATAAAAGTATTGGAACGTGTTGTCTGCAATGCCAGCTAACGCAGATAACGGACCATACTCCACTCAACTATGCTATATGCTCACTTGTGTATGAGACCCGCCAATACAAGCATGTTTTTGTTTTGCTGTACCGTAAAGTGATGATACTTCCCCCATTGGTGACTTTGCACCTGTAGAATTTTTTCCAAGACACCCTTCATTATAAGTATGGTTTAGTATTAAAGCTATGAATGGTGACGTCTTCAACAGTATGAGATTATGCAAACTAATACTTACAACAGAAAATGTTGTGACAAGTAACCTTGACATTAAGAAAAGTAACCCTACTTTGCGATATTGCAATCATCTCTAATGTAATACGCGCAAAACCCGTGGTGCATTTGAACAAGTGCAGTAAAAGATAAATTATGTTATTCTGCTTTTTCTGAGGTTAGTCCATAATTTTTAGCAACTCTTCTGAGTTATGGGATAATACGTTTACCACATTTCTTAAACTGAACGGGAATTCACAGTGATTTCTGTCTGTAATGTACACTCTGAATATAAACTTGACACGTGGTTGGACCGGAAACAAGTTTTCATGTTAGAAATACGTTTATGAGTACATTTCCTCTTGCGTAGTGTAACACTAACATTGCATTCTGTTTGGAATTAATCTTTGGAACAATCCTTTGCATGTAATTTCACGGTCGAACAAATATTAGGGCGTTTAGCAAACAAAATATTTTATTTGGTCAGAAGTCACTGAAAACGCACACACTCGCTCACATTGTTTAATTTATAAATATTTGTACCCTAACAAATTAAAGATAGTAAAACAGCAAGATTGGTGGTAAAACAAAGGACAATGAAAGCGTCGTACCACGTTTATCCTGCCACAAGCTGGAAGCAGCATCGGATGATAATAATGATGACTATGATGAAGATTATGAGGTTCCTAACACGGTGCTTCACATTTTCGTTTTTGAGATCATCACCAATAAATATTTTATATTGGCGCGGTTGGAAATTTCGTGTAGGGAAGTTTCTAGGCAAGCCGTGCCTGTTTGTTGAATTTTCGCGGAATCCAGAAAGCAGAGGCCGTTCTGTAACAATTGAGTTTCATCAAAGCGGGTCGCTTCTGACAGATTGTTGTGACCGTTGTGCGGTACCAGATGACAGTCATACGTGTTAAGATGATTGGCAGCTGTGATGGTGCTCGACACAACGCTGGTTGCAAACGTCTTACAATTGTGGTGATATCCAGTGCTGGACGTGTATCCAACATCGTGAGTCCTGCTGACTGTCTGTGCGTGTATGAGCGGGGCAACAGTCGTGAGAGGTTCAGCGCGTTGGTGCCGAGGTGAGTAGTGATGGACGAAGTGCCCAGATGTCCAGAGGGTTCATCGGCGAAGGAATTTGTAAACTAGTGAGTCCACTGCGAGAGGGGCCTACGCGCAGTTAAGTAGCTCAGTATGAATGTGTGATGAGACAGTTTCTTGATTAGTCTCGTGGTCCGTGGTGGTTCAGAGATAGCCTTGTGAGAGAACTAAGCCGAGGGCAGTGAGGTAAGTGGTCCTAAGGTCTCTGAGTTGAAGCTGTCTTCTGGGAGGACAGGTGAGACCTGTTAGTGAATTTGAGTTTTCTTGTCGCCCTGCAGTAGGCGTTAGAGTTTAACGCCAGGCCGAGTTAAGTTTAGCTGTTTTTTTAACAAACAGAAGTATCTGTAAGTAAGTCAACTGTTAATTTTTTATTCCGTCCGGCTGGAAAGTCTTTAGTCCGCAGGAACACTCAGGGGTAATTAGTATGTTGCTTTGCTTTAATTCATAATTTATTTGTTATTCAAAGATATTGCAACGAAAGTTCCGACTGTCGGAGAAATATTTATTGTTTTATTAAATTTTACTTTTTATAATGTAAACTTTAATTTACCAATAATTATCATCATTCCCTTCCTACCATTATTATATTAAGTTTAAAGCTTATGTTATGGTTTTACATTTTGTTAGGTATACTAAAACTCTGGTTTCTTCTCTCCCGTATAGGGGCTAGCTAAAAAGCGACCCAACGCCTAAAAACATTAACTTGAAATCCTCTCGCAGGTTTTGCTGTTTGGATTCATTTATTTTATTTACTGATTGTTTTGCCAAGCAAGTAAACGTAAAGCCTGGTTGTCAAAAGAACTTCCCCCCCTCCTCCACCCAAACGATTATGTTAATTTGGTTTCCAACAATGTTTCTAATTGTTCTATTAATATTTGTGAGGTTTCCGGCTGACGTAACATTCATCCCGTGGAGCACTTTTGATTTTTCTACCCAATCTCTTGCAAATTTATAATGATAATGAATGAATTTTTTCATGTAAATAACTGACATAAATAAATTACTTAGCTAAGTTATCGCAAGATCGTACTTATCGCAGTTTCCTGCACAGCATGACTAGGATACATGTTTCCATACACTGATATGTTACTTGTGACTGGGAATAGGGAAGACAGATATCATAAAATATATGAAACAATCATATCATCAAAATATCTGATTATCATTAGATGCAGGAAATCTTGCCTACTCACAGGCAATGACCTTGCTATCTGTGTACCCATCGTTTCAATATAACCTGCCAATGTATATGTTGTATGCTATTAAAGTGCGCCAACCACCTAATTTTAAGTTTATAGGTGTGTGTGTGTGAGTGTATGTAAATCCTAGTATAAAATGTATGCATTAACTAAGCACGTCAGTGCTACAATATAGGACTTTGAAAAGTAAGGGAAAAATACCCAAGAACAATATTAGTGTATATTATACTTAAAAAGAACATGTTTAATGTATTACGGTGTAGGAATGATCGAGGCGGTAGAGCAGAAGTATTGTGTGTAGAGCCAGAAAGCCCAGTAAATGTAAACACGCACATATATGATACTATGAACTTCACTGCAGATACAACAATAGCCAGATAGCTGACTAGAGGCTCCGAGTGTGAACGGTGTTGTATAGACGCGCTGAAGCGTTGAAGCGCGCTTGCCAAGTCTTCGGCTCAGTGGTCACCATCTCTCATTTTGGTACCTTACAATTTACCCCGAAACCGTGCAGGATGCCCTTATTTTCACAATATTTCACGAATGTCCCTCAGAGTCTACAAAAATAAATGCACACCCACAAAAATTATTGGTATCTCAAAGCGATCTCGCCCCATGAGTCTGATTAAAAGTAGGCTATGACGATCAATATTTACAATGATAGATTTAATGTTTATTTTATAAAATATCATATAGGCCCTATTATTTTATATTTTCTTTAATATAAATTACGAGAATGTATTTCACTTTTAAATGTTACCTTTATTAAAAATTTCAAATATTTTTAATATTTTAAAGCGTTTTTATGGACATCTGCCATTGCTATGGTATGCTGCAGAAGTTGCAGAAAAAAACCTACAGTAATAAAATAAACCAAAAATAAAATCCAGTTCAAGCAGTTGTCAACAAACATATAACATACATACAGTTCCGGAAAGGAATAGTCGCTTCTGGAAAGATGGCACGAAAACAAAAAGAAAAAAAAATAGAATAACATAACAAATTAATCTAGGAACGGAGAAAAGTCGTTTTACCAAGAAATACGACAGAAAAATAAACTTAAAAAAAGTGTCTTTTCTCCTTTTGTGTTGCCACTATTGCCCTCGTTCATTCATTTTTGTCGCCATTTTTCGTACATTTTTTAAATTTTATTTTGGTGTCTTTTTTTGTGTCGTATTTCTTGATGAACGCATATATTCAGTTACGGAATTAAATTTTCTATATTACTGTTATATTTTTGGTTTCGTATCGTATTGCTCAATACGGCTGTACTTCTTTCCCCGGAATCGTATGAATTTTATAATGTATGTTGGTTGGCATCTTATTTTTTTTTGTTTTTTATAAAGTACGGCTAAATTCATTTACAATGGCGTACCTTCACAAAATTGGTTCAGCTTATAACACTAATCAGCTACAGGATTCGTTCAAGCATAATGCATATTTTAATTGTAATTTTTAATGATTATAATAATTAACTTCATTCTTATGTTGATATATGGTTCTACACATTTATCACCGTTTTATTGGTTATTTCTTTCTCATCTCAGTATGGAATATTTCGTGTTAGTTTTTGTTAATATACTCTACGGTTTATTTAAATATTCAATTTTTTTGAAAGTGATTTAATTGTATATTATCGGTTTATTGTCTATTGGTCAAATATCCAACTACTGACCCTTACTCCTCAAACATATTTCATTACCCAAGTAATAAACAATGCTGCAGCCGTTTTAAGTCTTAATATATATATTTCCTTTCTTTATTTATTTCATATGTATGTTTCAAACGCTTTAAAATTGTTGCTCCCGTCTCCCGTGTATTAATAATTTCACATAAATATATTCGTTACCCTCCTCTCTTTTCTCTTACATCTGCGGGGGCCATGGTTGGAGCAGAAGCTAGAGCGCTATCTGGGGTCGGTCCCTGGAACTGCGTATTTGGGTATCATGCCTGAAGGTGCCGCTGGTCTTTCTCGGGCATCTCCCGCTTATCCCCTCCTCTCCTCCCCATACTCCGGCTATGCTCCGAACTCACATCACGTCACACCTCACCAGCGCTCAGCAACTATATGTTAAGTGCTGACCAAAATATATATGTTCTCGCTCAACATCTACAGTGCTGAGTCTAACTGAGTTTTCTCCTAACGTGATAGGCTCTCTTCCACGTACCTTACATCAGTTTCTTATCCCTTGAACATAGTGAATTACGTAAGTATTATTTCGTGCTAACTACTTTACTTAATTATTTAGATTCAGGTAAAATGATACATAATGTTTGCTAAGGCCAAATTTTTTATTTGTTTATGTATATTTTTACAGAAGCAAGTGAGTTGCTAGCAATAGTTAACTCGCTTAACGCAGTCGCCTGACTACCCCTTCAAATGCATTGCATATGTCGAACATGATAAGCATATTTGTTAAAATAACACTGTTGAAACATTCAGTCACACTGACTACATCGTAAGTTGTACACTTTACAAATGTACCACTACACTTACACATTATCGTCCTACAATTTTACTCGTTTCGCGTAAAGTAACAGAATAATTTATCATTAACACCTACCTTGCTAAATTTGTCGGGCCTTGTTCAAGCACCCCCTCCCGACACACGTACATACACTCAGCCACACATCTTCAAATGTAAGCCTATGTGTACGTATGTATGTGTGTGTTTGTGTGTGAGTGAGTGTGTGTGCACTACCACTGAAAAATAAATGAGTATGCTTTGCTGCGTTATACTTCCAACACAATAAATTCTTCTGGCACACACGCACGCCATGACCATCTACCACTTAAACTTAAAATATTGGTAACACTTAAAAACTAGTTGCAAGGTGACAAACCTTGTAAGTTATCACTTAGTACTAAACATATATTTATTAATAGCTATAAAACAATCTATTTCACACATACAGCTGTAGGCCAATCTCAATTTTCAACAAAATATCACCATTCATTCACTGTTCACCACAGATCTCTTAACTGCTCTTGTAAATCAACTACCATGCACAAACAACAAATGGGTGTTGTGGCACGTAATATTGATATGATCAATGTTTCAAATGATTAGAAGTAGGAAGAAGTAAAGATGTTACAGGAATCCATTGTGACTAAACTGACAGTGTTCAATTCCCCCCACCAGGCATCAAATCCCGATTTGCTAGACATAGTAAGACAGTACTCGAGCGATTGCCTCAATGGAGTGGAGAGAATCATAAATGTTATTTCGACAGCATCTCTGATAAACCTGCCAGTTAGTAGGTCGCAGAAGCATTCACGTGAACAAGGCCCAATGTCAATACCTTACTGACACATAGCTTTGCTTCCTACTCCGAGAAGAACAATAATACAACTTATGGAATGTGTCGCATCAGTAACAAATTTTTTTCTCAGAAATAAGGACTTCATATTTTTATCTGGAGATGAACTTATTATCTGGAATAGAAGAGTAAAAGTCACTCAATGACTGCGTGAAATTTTGTTTCGCAAGCGAACTGGGCATTGCACCGAATTGGATATATGCAAATATTGAATTTTGCCCAAGCATAGTCATTCTAATTATGCAAACGATACTCATAATATGCATAGTTGTAAAGACACAACGCATGCAAAATTTGGCAGTATCGCAGAGTTGTTTTCACGACTGAGTGAAGCCACGTGGTCTGCAATGACTGAAAAGCTCCATGTAAACCCAAGACTGATTATGTGTTTAGGAATAATTACGATGAGCTGGTTGTTTGGTTACGGCTTCTGATAGATTTGCAAGCAGCTTGCAACTGATCTAATACCAACGAGATAAATTATTACATCGAAGAAGTAACAGAAGCAGTTTTAAGCGAGAGCTATAAATTGAGTAGAAAAACTATACTCAAGGAAAGTATGTCAGAAGGGGCTTGATGATACTTTCTATGTCCGACCTAATATAAATACCAGATTTTGCTCATGTGAATGATGGAAATCGATATATATATATATATATATATATATATATATATATATATATATATATATATATATATATATATATATACCTATTGTCGTACAATCTCTGTGTGCTCAGTGACTGAATATGCTATTATTATTAATTTTAATGAACTTCCGATGTAATTTATTCAAGTCATCACAGGTTGTGCTCGTGGTAAATGAGTCATCACATCATGTGTACTACTTATACCATCCGAACACGCCCTCATATTCAAGGTCGGTTTTGTTATGACTAAATAAGGCGCGGGGCAGTTGGCAGGGATGGACTTGGACACTTTTTCACATGGGCAACTATAGCTGCTTAGCCTATTGCAGAGTAAGTTCAACCTGCCGCTTTGTTATCAAAACACTTGATGGCGGAAGTACTAATCTGGCGTACAAAGAGGTCCTTCGATTTAAGTAAAAATTTGCTGTAAGGAGAAACAGACGCAGGAAATGCCGCGAGCGGACTGCTAGCCTACATCACAGAATAAATTGTAATAGAAGCGACAGACGAAGTTTTCATCGTATTCGTTTTCTCTTTGGATTGTTACAACGTTGGAGATCGTGGATGTGGTCACACTGTATTTCAATAGGACCTATTGTATAATCTGTGAGGATATTGACACGTAAGTACCGTCACATACAATATTGATATACAAACAAATTACTTAATTTCTTGACATAAGAGCGTTGGCTAAATCGTTGTCTGAAATTTCACATATTTTTGTTTACACGCCTGTACGCCCCAAGAGCTGGTACAATAAACACGTTTAAAAAGTTCGTTTATGTCGCTCCTGATAGAATTAGTTAGTCTGTAATGTTGAGCTTCAAATTGTCATATTTAGTATTTCTTACTATTAAATGTATGTGAAAAACTATTACCGTGTCACCAGTACTGCAAGTAGTTAAATAAACAATGACTAATCCACATGGTATTTTTACGTTCACAGTTGATACAGTAGAACAATGAAAAAGTTTCCCTTTGTTGCACCTGTTACAATTATTTATTCTGTGCCTATATTATAAAGATGTACGTTTGTTCATTCAATTGCAATGAACGACTCGTGGTACACGCCCTCTGACGTTACACCGCAGGGGGAGAGTGCTGTGGGAAACAAAGCTTGTTTAGAAACAAACTAATTTGTTAGTTGGTGATGGCAGAAAAAAAATTGTGCACTCATAGACTTGCACGCAAGTGTAACAAATATTAGTTTAATTTCGTGGTTAATTTACGCAAATTCATAAGATAAATGTTTACCTGAAAAAGCGGCGAATTTCAAACAAATAATCAGATTTCTTTACATACATCTCTTTCTGGACACGTGAAGCCAAACGTCTCTATGGAGGTATCCATGGAGGTATGGTTGTATCACACACCAGACTGCTCCGCCTCATTTAATGTCGTCCATTGTATTTTGGTGAGTTGTGAGTGCACCCACGTATATTCCTACAATTTTCTAAGGGAGGGGGGAGGGTAAAACAATGTATAGGGGCAGAAAATGGTGACAAAATGATAGTGAAAAAATTAACTTTGGTTGTATGTGCGACCGCAAAGTTTTCTTCCAAACAATCTTTCGGTAAGTAGGAGGCCAAACGGGGTATAGAGGCTGAACAGGGTACCCAAAAAGGATTAGCAAGAAGAAACTTTAAAATGAGTTTTCGTGCGCCCGCAAATATTTCTCCCAAAAAATATTTCATGGGGGAAATGATTTATGTTTTCTTATATATTTATACTGAAACAAATTTTTTCCTGACTTTTTCACATGGGTCAATCCTCAGCCTCAAAATGGATGACCCCGGGGGTTATGGGTCTAGCCGTATTCTCGAAGTAGCTAGATAACCGTGAGGGATATGGGTTAAGTTTCAGCCTCAATGAAACTGGATTACCCCTAGGGTTATGGGTCCAGCCACATCCTCTAGAATACGCTAGAGAATCCAAGGGTTGTGGGATTCTTTATTCACACTTTCTTCCACTGAACTAGCTAAGAACAGTTTTGGTAAAGCTGTAAAAAGAAGCGAAAATATTTTTCATTGCATTTCCTCATGCATTTACGAGGAGGCTGTTTTAACATATTTGCGATATTCTTACCTGTTGTGGAAATATATCCTTCACAATGTATTTTGACGTTTTTGCATGTTTCACTAACTTAAGAACTGGGGTCTCTCTTTCTTTTTCGTGTAGTTTCTTTACAGCCCGTTTTATGAACTTCATCATTAGTTTTACTTTATTACCATTGTGTGTTCATAAGTTATTTCTTTGTGTAGTAAGGTTCATCTCATTTATTGAAGAAATTTCATAGTGTTCTCCTGAAACAAGATTTCTACTTTCTTTTACGACATTGGGGATACCTTAGATTAAATAAAGCTTTCCACAAAACTACTTTTGTTTTTGTTGGAATTTCGTGAACGAGTATTAGGATCGGAATTACTTCAAGACAAGATTATTTAAGTAGGAATAACCTATTTCCATATTGATACTTCCTATATAATGTCAGCATTTCTCATGCCCATTTAAGTCGTCTTGTTTAATACTTTATTGCAAATTACTGCACCAATGTTGAGAAAACCTTAATTTTATTATTCAGTGAATGAAGAATTGGTGGTTAGAGTAAAAAAATCATTTAATATTATACAAGACCAATAATAAAAATGTCAAAAATCGAGTTTGGCACATCTAGCGTTAAGCTACAGAATTATAGGCCGTTCGGAATAAAGTGAACACTAAATATTTAACCTTTGAAAAATATCACTAGCTGTTACTACATACAATTCAACATTACCGATAGTCACCTTACTGCTTGTATGGTTGGCAACGAAATAACACAACATAGTTCCGTATTTATTCGTTTTTAAATACAACAATACTGAAACAAAATCAACCGACAGTGATATAATTGTATTTTATATAATTAATAAACTTATTATTTATCAAAAAATATGTATGTACCTATCGACTGAACAATTTATCTTACACGCGCATACATAAAGTGACGTGTCCCAGGAGGTTAGACTTTTCCCGTAGTTAGTCGTTACACGCGGGATGATACGAATTGGCTAGAAATAGATCTTTAGCAGGGCTTTTTCGAGTGCTCACTTTATTCCGAACTGCCTATAACAGCGATTAATCTTCAAAAATCCATGCCAGTAATAGACATGCATTATTATCAGTTTATAAAACGTATATAATTTAACATTTTGTAAAGTTACAAGAGTAAAATTTATCTAAGGTGTCTAATGACGTGAGTGTTCATAAAAAACCATTTTTAAATGAACTTCTTCCTGTTTGAAGAATGTACCTAATTTATGATAAAATTTGTAATGTTTAAGCATACAAAAGGCAAAGTAATTCAGTGAATTATCAGAGCTAACGACATATGTAAATCTTTCTTTATCTCTCTTTTTTTTATTTTCGGTAGCAATTTTGTGCGTATGAGTACAGACATGAGAAAAAATTTTTGTCGTAAACCAATTCTCGACAACAGATTGTCGCAACGATGTTTCAATCGAGGACGTAGCAGGGTCAGGTATCTCCACATCCTACTCTTCCCGTTTTTTCTCCTCTCCTATCTCTGGGCATGGGCGTGTCGCAGCATAATTGCCTGATTGCTGGAGGGGTTTCAAATTGGTCCCCGAAGGGAAGACCGGGTCGATTGGGCGAAATGCCTGTCAGGAGAAGAAAAAGTAGCTGCCGTAGGGAGGCCGATTGATTTTAATTAAGTTCTGTGTAAAAGTCGGACATCGTGAAGCTACATATATACAAACAAGTGAACTTAGTTAAGGCGTTAATGTTCTTAATCACAATGCGACAGATATTAAACTGTTATTTTCATTCTTGGTACTTAAATTGCTGTTTGCTTACATTTTCTCTTTATAAATACATATTAATTTTTTAAAATGTGATTAATGTTGCTCTGAATAAGTTTTTATAGTCTTGTCACGTCGATGAATGTGAATTTTGGAAGTTACCATGATTAATTCACAGGTAAACTACATAAGATGCACTCACTATTTTTTACTAAATAAACAGTTATTGAACTGAAATGTTATTCGTAAAGAAGTTTTTTGTTTCCCAAAGGAAACATTCCACTTGATGAATACTATCCTGACTGGCTTTCACTGCTCGTGAATGGGGTAGGATAGTGAAGATGGAGTACTGATATTCATTTAACTAGCTTACAAGAACGGAGCAGGTCATACTGCGGCTTTAATTCAACACAACTAAAATTTAATTGTTAATACTAAATACCAACCTACAGGTTACTCTAGGAGAATAAAGAGTGACATTTTTTTACTCCTCAGTAACAATTTATAGTAAACCAACATAGGAGCAACATATTCTATAAATTTAACTAAACTCGTGAAAAAGAAAAAGCATCGGCCTGACATGAAAATAACACTCTTGATTACCCTGACGTAGCATTTGAATCATTCGGATGTCAACCAAGAAAAACATTTTACAACATTGGTACCTTGACAATGTGTCACGGTAACATACGCAGCTCTATGTTTTAAAGCATATATTCTTATACTTGAGACAATTATGACAATATTTCTCTGTTATATTGGGGGGGGGGGCGGTGTCCGAGTGATCAGATCGCTCGGCTCCCACCAAGGCGATCCAGGTTTGATCCCCCCGGATTTTTCGCATGTGGGAAATGTGGCGAACATTGCCGTTGTCGGGCGGGTTTTCTAGGGGATCTCCCGGTTCCCTCGTCTTTCTCAGTCCGCCACTTCTCCATTGTAGGGCTTCATTTCATGTTACCCATCAGGATATGCAGGTACCTAAGGGCGTTCAGTCGAAAACCTGCACTCTGAGTACGATACCCCGCCCCGGGTATCTCTCAATGCGCGGTTTATTATTTACTTCTGTAATATTTTATATGAGAGTAAAATTATGTTTTTAAAAGTTGGCTCAGCTTAAAAAAAAAAAATACCAACTCTGTGTTTACCTAATTGTTTCTGTCAGTCAAACAACTATTTTAAAGTTACAAGAATTACTCTTGAAACGCCTATATCCAGAAAACTATTCGTAGCCAACTGGAAATTTTGGGATGCACATGCTCCTTCCCATTGTTCGTACATACGTATGTTAGTGAAATTACCTTAGTTTTACGATGTCGGCACAACATTAACGTTCAAACCAAAACGAAATTCTAGCTGTATGTTTTACTAACGTTTTGCCAACTTTCAACTAACCAAATTAAAGTTTCGAAATTTTTTTTTTAAATGTCTGAGTCTCGGAAATAATTCATTCCGTGGAAGAACATTTGGCATTATATTAATAATAAGAATTTAATTAAGAAGCAAAATAGTGATAGTTAAATAATAATTTTTCATTAAAATATATTGTGGAAGTGTTTGGATGGATAAGCTTACTCTCACTGAACTGCGTCTAGGCCTTAGACATTGCATCTATGTGGATCCGTCCAAATTAAGAGCGAGTGTCAGCTGTGACTCAACTTGCTCTCATAGAATTGCTTCTATGCTTCATTAGAAGCGGGTGTTAACAGTAGGTAAGCATGCTCTCGGTAAGCTCCGTCTAGGCTATATACGTAGCATGAATGTAGACTTCATTACATAAAGAATGAGTGTAAGCGTCATCTAAGCATACTCTCATAAAACTTCGTACAGGTCCTAATGTAGAACCCTTCACGTAAAGAACGAGTATTAGTGGTAGCTCAGTTGACTGTAATAAATGTGCGCATATGCCGTAGACGTAGCTTGGATGTGGAGCCCCCACATGAAGAGCTAGCTGGTACCCCAAGAGTTGCAGTAGCTGACCACCCTCCGCAGCTGTCGGTGATTGATGGCGCCGTTGTGGCCGGCCTCATTAGTCACACACGGCTGCAATTGAAGCGAACACGGGCAGAGGGAGACCTTCATCTCGTGATGATTTACACTCGGGGCCGGTCATCGCGAGACCTCTTCACCCGCCCACTCAGCCCGATATCTGCCAGAGGTCTGCCACACCTGCCCGCAGAGCTGATGATATGACATGTACTGTTGATTCCTTATCTCCGTGATTGTAAACGTCTTCACCCGCCCACTCAGCCCGATATCCGCCAGAGGTCTGCCACACCCGCCCGTAGAGTTGCTGACATGAAGTGTACTGTTGATTCCTTGTCTCCGTGATTGTAAACGTCTTCACCCGCCCACTCAGCACGATATTCGCCAGAGGTCTGCCACACTCGCCCGCAGAGTTGCTGACATGACGTGTACTGTTGATTCCTTGTCTCCGTGATTGTAAACGTCTTCACCCGCCCACTCAGC
>PNEQ01099265.1:0-30889 GCA_003012365.1 Medauroidea extradentata | reverse complement strand
CAGGTCGAGTTCGTCATATGTTCTTTCACTAATGTTGTATTCAAATAGGAAAATACACGGAACTATGTACAATAAATCGCTACCAACCATACAAGCAGTAAAGTAACTCTTGTTAGTGGTGATGTATATGCAGTAACGGCTAGTGATTTTTTTCAAAGGTTAAATCTTTAGTGCTCACTTTATTCCGAATGGCCTATAATACCTTTTACACTTGATATTGTGCTAACGCCCAGTGGTGAGCAGCCTTCTCTTCCCTTCTGCACAGCCCCAATCCTCTAGTCCCTTCCTAAACCTTCCAACCCCCCATCCCCTCACAGTCTCCAAATCCTCCCGCAGTGCATTCCTCTTCCTCTACAGTATTGACTGTCTATCCCTCTCCGTTCTCCTTCACACCCTCTGAATCTTTTTACTGTTGTTTCCAGTTTCCTTGAAAGTTGCCTGTAATTAGTTTGCAGCCCCCTTCCTCCCTGCGGTTCATTACCTTATACAACCTGACCAGTGTAACGAATAAGAGAAAGACGAAACTTAATATAATAGTACCGGTAGTAGTAGTAGCATACTTGCTGGGTATATGGTGCACTGTGATGAAAAAATATATTTATTAAAGTGGTTAAGGGTTTAAGTTTCAAGGTAGTGTAGGTGTGTAGGGGGTGACACCTGAATATCCACATTAACAGAACACACAAGACAATTGAAAAATATTTATGAGTTCAGAAACAATGTATTTTACCATCAGAAAAAGGTTTGATATCATAAGAGGAAACTGACTGAAATTTAAAATTAAAACATCCTCAGGGTTCAAATAACAGTTTAAATTAAATGTCTCAAATAGTTACTCGGTTGCTCAAATAAAAAGACTAATTCTCTCAGGACTACTGGGTACAGGTATATAGTTATCCTTTAAAAAACATCTAAATCAAGAAATAAATAGTTTAAGTTCTGGAAAAGTTCAACTCAATCATCCTTACAACACTCATAAGCTGTTGAAATTAGTTTGGCACCAAATTATTTGCAATATAATACGAAATTTTGGGTGACAAAGAAATGTTCTATTTTTCACCTAGCTGGCTGAAATGGATTATAACGGCATCCTCTTCTTTCTTGATGTTCACTATTAAATTACTATTGTAGTTCCTATCGCTCGACCCTCTTCTTTCATGGTCGGCGAGCCTACAATATTCACTAGCTTTTGGTGGCACTATCTCAAATCCTATACTTAGGATGGCCCAAATTTAAACGATTTCTTAGGGCATAAAATTATTCAGTCGCCATTAGTTACTTTGAAGAAGCCACCAAAAAGTCCCTGTAGCTAACCTAAAATTAAGGACTACAAAAGCATTATCTCCAATCCTTAATTAAAATACAGTAGTGATAATGTGTTATATATCACAAGTAAACAAAAATATTGTGAAGTCATTACTCAAATATTATTAAAATAACAATGAGCTATTTAAAATTGTACATTTACTGTAATTACAATTTACATAAAACCATTTAATATTAATTAGTGACTCGTTCTCTGCATAGAATCACAATGTTGTCAGATTAAATAAATTACGTCAGGACTTCTAAAAATACGGTAAAATATTACAAATACTCTAAAAACACATAATATAGCATAAAAATATGTTTTTAGTTATTATATATTTCTGTGGCTTTTAAAATAAGTTAAATTTACCATTAAGGCATTTTCATAAAGCCCACAATTCATATGTCACAGAATGCCTCTCCTCTGAATGACAACAATGTTTATGGATATACACAATTTTGTCAGATCCTCAAAAGAAACAATCATTTTACATACATTAAACATCCTCTCCTTACACTGATTCTCCTCAGTATTTTCAATAAAGTTCATTTATACTGAAACAAAACCTGAAACAACAAAACACTTGACAATATCAACCATATTTTCCCTCGTAAGAGTTCATCTCTCTCATAAATAACAAATATTAAATTACAACAAAATTTCAGTTTAGTAAGCTTGTGGCTATCTGTAAAACTCGTGGCCGATGACGGAGTGAAGTCAGAAGCTGCACGCTCAACACAGGCGGTTAGATTCTCAGTCTGTTTTCCCACGCTCGTCCTTCTGCTTGAAGTGTCGGCTGCTCTCGCTGTGCTGGTTTCCTCGCAAAAACTATCGGTTATTAAATAACTGGACGTCTGAGTACATACTTACATCCGCGTCGGTATTCGTGCTGCTGACCTTCGTTGGATAAGATTGTCCACATCGTTCACCAAAGGTTCAAGAAACATTGCAGTCTATAGCGTCTTTACGTCTTGCCATAACACTTGGTAACACTTACTCATTAATCATCGTATCGGCACTTCTCATCTCATATCACTTAAATACGATAATGATTTTAATGCATGCTATTAATTTTAAGATTTCAGTTCTCTTAAATATTACGTTAATTCCTCTTTAATATTGTTGTCACAATAACATTGCGTAACTTTGCAACAATAGCTTGTCTCATGATAAGCTGCTTAGACATGAGCAATGCTACAATCAATATCTTAATCTGGTATAGAAACTAAACTTGTTTCACGCTTTAAATTATCTCATATCATAGTATTATTGAAAAATTCAGTAGCATGTGAAACGCAATATGTAGCTCTGATGCATAACCATTCAATACAAACATGTACTAACTAATACAATACTATGGGGGAAAAAGTGAGAGCGTTTTTATCGCCTGAAGTCCCTATTCCACAATTCACGTATAGAAGACTCAACGATGGACCTATACTATAGCTGAAGAAAACCTTTAAGATTCATGAAGATTATGAAGTAAATACAACACAAACAGTAACTCGTCAACAATATCACTTATCTTGAAAACAATTATATACAACAAAACACATAGTTTCATCAAGATAGGAGATAGAAAATAGAAGATAGAAGAACCAGTGTGTGTGCAGTGTGGTGTGATAAAAAAATAGCATGTGGTCCCTTAAAAATCTTAAATAAAGAAATAAATACAATCAATTTTAATGTCCCTTGTGTACGGAGTACCCTTACTGAGGTACCGTATGTATCTGGAGGTAAGGTGCATGTTTTCTAATACACAAACAGATAGGATGTTTATTATTTTCTGTGTTTAAATCTGTGTTAAATAGGTATGCTTCCAATGTGCCCTTAATAAAATCAGTGAAATTAGTTTTCAACTCAGGTCTTGTAAACATGTGTAACTTGGGCTAAACAATATTTGGTCGTGAGAATAACATGAACTGTCTCATTGTGTAGGTAAATCATATCTAACAGTTGAAGTAGCTCGTCTCCTACTAGGCAGACTTGACAAACAGTCGTTCACATTAGTTCTCCCTTAACAGTTTCTTAGGTAGCAGAACATACAGTTGTCTCACTGACTGTGACTTAGCGTGTTGACACGTAGATACATACAGGCTTAAAGTGGAAATTAATATATCCACTTGATACACATATTCGTCGATATTCCTCTGGCTCACCATGGCTCAGGGATAAATAATAATAATATTACACCATCATCTCGTATCATCCATTAAAATTGCCTGTATCCACATAATTAAAACACTATAGTAACAGCACTAAATAGTGACTGACTTAAACTGTAACAGCTGCGTTACTAACATCTGCACCCTCTTAAGGGGTTTACCAAACAACTCAAAGTTCCCTCTACAACTGTGTAGGCAGCTTAACATAGGGCTTCAACTGGGTTATGTTGTACTTGTCTACGATATTCCCATCTGAATCTGATAATTCATGACAATTTTCTCTGATAATGCCTGTCACTTTAAACGGGCCATCAGACATAACTTGCTGGTAATATGCTCTCAAAAAGAACTTATAATGGCCTCCTCCTTAACACTAAATCTCCAATAGTATTAAATTTGTGTAGTTTAGATAACTTCTGGTATTTCTTGTGGGACTCGGCTGAGCTGTACAATCTCTGCTTGACTAGTTTTTTTAGTTCTCCTCCGTCAATTCCACACACATCTGCAACATCTAGTTCTTCTGTATAGCTAGGTAGGTGATCCCTTGCGCAAGTCTCCGACCGTTTTACAGTTATCACCTCATAAGGTGTGTAGCTGATGCTTAAATTAATTGTATGATTTAGCACGAATTCTGTTTAGGGTATCTTATCTCGCCATCCCTGTTGAGTGTTATGGCAATAAGTTCTAAGCACTGTTCCTAAAACTTTAATCCTTCTCTCGACTGGGTTAGACTGGAGGTGTCTTATGTACTGAACATGAGGTAGCTACAATATCTAATCTCTTAATTCCTTCTTGCCACACTTTGCTAGTGAATTGACTACCCTTGTCTGATAAGATGGTATTGGGTTTTTAACTTCTTCTATAAACAATTTCACTTTGCTTAACAAAACTGCTGCTTTTCCTTGTGCAACTGGGTATAGCTTCTCCATTAAATTTACTCCCTCTCGGAGTAATCTCCGTTCCTCCGCAATAGAACTGCGCAAAAAGTATGACTTGTTCTCACCTTCCATTTTTTAATAGACTGTACAAAATCTTAGACACAATTATGAATAAGGATAACAGACCTGTTATTCGGGTCACCACGTTGGGCTGACACAGTAACGAATAAAATACGAAACTTAATTTAGTAGTAGTAGTATACTTACTAGGTATATGGTGCACTGTGATGAAAATATATATTTATTAAAGTGATAAAGGGTTTAAGTTTCAAGGTAGTGTATGTGTGTAGGGAGTGACACCTGAGTATCCACATTAACAGAACACACAAGGCAATTGAAAAATATTTATGAGTTCAGAAACAATGTATTTTACCATCAGAAAAAGGTTGGATATCTTTTAAGAGGAAACTGACTGAAATTTAAAATTAAAACATAGCATTCAAAATTACAAAGTTCTGAAAATCGTGTTCTGAAGTTAAAAATGATTAATTACAAATAAAATAGTAGCACTCCAAATGATTAAAATTTATCCTCAGGGTTCTAATAACTGTTCCTTCTGGGTATAGTTATCCTTTAAAAAAAAACTTCTAGATTCTGGAAAAGTTCAACTTAATCATCCTTACAACACTTATTATAAGCTGTGAAATTAGTTTGGCACCAAATTATTTGCAATTTAATACGAAATTTTGGGTGACAAAGAAATGTTCTATTTTTCACTTAGCTGGCTGAAATGGCTTATAACGGCGTCCTCTTCTTTCTTGATGTTCACTATTAAATTAGTTCCTATCGCTCGACCCTCTTCTTTCATGGTCGGCGAGCCTACAATATTTACTAGCTTTTGGTGGCGCTATCTCAAATCCTATACTTAGGATGGCCCAAATTTAAACGATTTCTTAGGGCATAAAATTATTCAGTCACCATTAGTTACTTTGAAGAAGCCTCCAAAAAGTCCCTGTAGCAAACCTAAAATTAAGGACTACAAAATTATAATCTTCAATCCTTAATTAAAATAGTGAAATCGTGTTATATATCGCAAGTAAACAAAAATATAGCGTAATTTTTACTAAAAAATTAATAAAATAACAATCATCAATTTAAAATTTTACATTTACTGTAATTACAATTCTGGATAAAACCATTACTCGTTCTCGGCAAAGAATCGCCATGTTTTCAGACGTCGAGGCTTCTAAAAATACGGTAAAATATTACAGATACTCTAAAAACACTTGTATAGCACAAAAATACGTTTTTGAAGGTTGAAATATATTTCCGTGACGTTTAAAATAAGTTAAATTTACCGTTAATACATTTTCATAAAGCTCATATGTCACACCCACGGTCGTTCTTCTATGGCCGTGGTCACACCTGTCTTTGCCATAGACAAATAAATTCTTTCCACTCTCCTCCTGACCGTGTCCTAACCTCTATGGTCTGTGGTGACGTGCTGCGGGGATTTTGCGTTCATCAGCTGAGCTTCATTTCATTTTGCCCAAGAACGAGCATAGAGTAAGTAAAGTTGAGAGGCGCCGGGAACGAGGCGAATATTCGTTGAGTGTTTGGAATATTGATTTTCTGGAATTTAACGTATTATCGTAAATATTAACGTTGGTTTCACTTTTAGCATAATTGTTATTGAGGAAGAGGCTATATGGCGTCGTATCGAGAGTTACGAGATAGTTTGCTCGACACCAACATTCAACTTAATGTGGTATGTATAAGTGTTGTAATCTTGTTTAGTTTGTTCCGTAATAACACTCTTAAAAATAACTGTAAAATGTGTAACACTACCGGCGTTGTAAAAGTTTTGGGTAAATTATCCAATGCATGGAATGATAAATGTGAATGGATTACAGTGTGTGTATTTTAAATTTTTATCTATTATTACAGAATGGGATATATTGTTACTATCAGTTAATATCACAAACTTTGTATCTGCTTAAAATTGTTTGTACTGAGCACATGTAAATGTATGTAAATATATTATGTAATGTTGACTAAGCCTATATCCCCAAAGTGTACTGCTTGCAAGGGGATCTAGAGGTGGATTATTAAATAAATAAATAAATAAATAAATAGTTGGCTCTAGTGGAATTTATTGAACATGCAAGTTTTCGCCTTTTATCTCTACACACACGCGCCCCCTCCCAGTGCCAGTAGAAACGTTTTTGTTTTTCCACTCAGTAATTATGCCGGACTGTTTGTCAACTGGTTATCTTGGGGATCGCCTGACGTCTGTTGCCACCAACCCATCATTCGTGAACTGATCCATCAATGCTGTCAACCTGCCTGTTGTGTTTTTTCTCGGTAAATCTTCCAATGGTGCACGGTTTAATGGATTTTTGTTGAAACCCACCGATTTTTACTTTGAATAATTATATATTTTTTCTTATATTCTCTAAAAGTCATAATGGTAATTCACCCTGTTAGTAACTTAGGATTTAACTCAATTACAATACTGGTATGTGAGTTATGCATGCCCAAACAGAGCACTGAAGTGAACTAGGAAATTAACACATATTACAGTGATTTTACTCTGTATAACTTAACTAATTTTAACTTAAGTTAAGTTTTAATATAATCAGTCATCTGTTAATTGAATATGTAGAAAATGGTATTATAAATCACTCTCATACTACAAAAGCACACACTAAAATTGCTAAAGCAAAAAAGACGTGGGTGACACCAGCCTTCCTACACTTACTCAGTAAAAAAGAATCTCTTTGTGCAAAAATTAAGAGGAAGGGTTCTTCAGATCAAATAAATCAAGATTACACATCAATCTGTAACCTTGTAACAAGTTAAAAAGTTAAGTTACAAACAAATTACTGTGGAATCAAACTTACTGATGCAAAAAATAGCGAGGAAGTATGGTCGAACATAAAAGAGATATTAGGTATGCCAAGACAAAAAGCCAACCGAACTGTGCTTAGGCTGGTATCTTTATATGGGGATACAGCTGAGAGTAACAAAGATATATGTAATGCATTCAAAAAATATTTCACAAAAATAGCAAGTAAACTAGCCAACAAACTCAAAAGCTCAACATATACCTGCTCCTGTAAACATGAAACCCCAGTCCTTTTACTTTTTCACCACTGACGAAGATAAAGTCCTGTCACATATTTCGAGTTTGAAAACAAGAGGAAATAGATTAGGCTTAGTTGATAATAGAATCCTAAAAAAATGTAGACAGGGACTAAGTGCAGCTATTGCCTCCCTTACCAATTTATTATTAAAAACAGGTTCCATACCTCAGTTCTGTAAAATTGCAAGGTAGTGCCCATCTATAAATCTGGAAACACAGAACTGCCAGGGAACTACAGGCCAGTTAGCATTCTGCCTGATATCTCAAAAATAATATAAAAAAATAAGTCACATTAGTAAATTATTTAAATCAGAGTAATTATTGGTGTCTCAGTAAGTTATGGCTTTAGAAAGAAATTTACATAAACCCCTGATTTGTGCCCGGCGGTGCCCCGACCCCGCCTTGCGCGGCGATCATCCTGGCGGCCGCAAGCACATCGGGGGCCGCCAGGAGAGTAGAGTGCTCTAGAGCTGTGCCGTACTGTGTTCGGTACTTTTTCCTTTTTAACGATGGCACACTACCAAAACTCGAAAAATAACATATGGAACATATGGTTATTTGTCATTTTCAGTGGTTGGATGTGGAGTATGAAACATCGTGTTGTGCACAGGGTAATAGAGATTATCTTTACTGGCGTTAGTATACACGTGAAAGTAAGCTGGTAATGGCTATGAGAAGGGGAGGGTTACAAGTTGGATCTCTGCTGGGCATTTTTCCGCTAGGGGGTGAAGATATTGACAATTTCCAGGAAAGGCATTGGAAGTTGTTTCCTACGCTGAGAAAGTATAAGACGTGTTGGTGAAGGGGGGAAGGCGGTCATCTGCTAGCCATGAAACAATCATGTATCTCTAGCTGTCACAGCCTTGTTATCTACGAAGAGTAAGCTTTTGCCTTAATATAAAGAAATGAAGCTAGACAAACTGTGTTATCTGGTAGTCCTCACAAGCCCCAAACGTTGCTCTCCGGTGTGCACTATCACATTTTTCTACAGTTTTATTTTTTTAATTTTTAATTTTATTATTAATTTTTTCCCCCTAGAGTATATTTGTAAAATGGCTACCTTATTTAGTTATAAAAAAATAGAGACTGCTCAAAATTGAGAGATCTATAAAGCTAAGAAAAGATATATAATTAGGGAAAGGAATATTTCGCAAGTTCAGTGACATGCGTGTTAGAATCGATTGTCCTATTTATACACACAAGCCCCAGCCATCCGGCCGTTAGCTGCTACTCACTGGAACAACACACAATACGACAGTGGTTTCTAGCATGTCGGTCAATGAACTCACGAATTATTCATTTCCCTATATATAATCATTGTTTTTATAGTTCTAGTAAATACGGTAGTTAAATTTTGCAGCTGTGATGATGTTATAAGTGATAATTAGGCATAGATACATATGCCAGAAGAACATTTTTTTGTTCCCATAGGTCACCGAAAAAGTCACTGAGTTTTGTTGGATGGGTTGGGTAGACACCCTGTGGTCGCTTTTTAGGGGATCTTGGGATTGATTGTTGAAAATCCCTTCAGGCTGAAAACAGAATTGAATATGGCATCATAATTTTTATCCGCTACTGTCGCAGTAGTACTGAAAGGACGAGTAGGTGTCAAATTTGGTTTTTAGCTTTGCTAACTTTAAATAGCTAAAGTTAACTTCCTTCTGTATACAATGACAAATTTCTTTTTCAGTAACTTCTGGGTCAAATATGGTTACAAAGATGGTTTTTCTCCACGCTTGAAAACCCTCCGGGCACCGTTGGGTGAAGGTGAACAGTTTTACATGCACCAATCTTCTTAAGAGTTGTGTGTACCTGTTTCAAATTTCCGCACTTGACACGTGGGAACAGCAGAGGAATAAGAGCCAGAGTACCACTCTCGATGATACGCACATGTTCTCTATTCGCAGCGCTAAGGCGTGCCATGTTTTCGTAGAACTCTTTTTTTTCTATGGAACTTTAAGCGATGACCCTAAAATTTCATTTTTCATAGTATGAAGGAAAGACCAATGTACGAATCTTATGTTGCAATTTATGAATTCAAGTCGTATTTTCGGAGTTACATCAGTCCAGGTTCTCAAGTCTGAACTTGCGAACGTTCATGGTGCAACCAAGTGGTTTCCAGTCCACTATTGAAAGAAGCAATGCTAGCTGTAGCCAATTTAAAAGATCAGAGTTATGTACAGTCAAACATTTACTTCGTAAAATTTGCAGCTCACACTGAACGTTAATAGTTTATCTTTTGCTATCAAGGAAACATTGTGGGGTAATGGTTGAACCGTATCATGTGCAGGTGGAGAAAGCCCTCAAAGAACACCCAGGAAATGCAAAGCTGCTGCTACTCCAGAGCTGCCTTCAGCAGGTTTTGGACATCAAAAAACACCAGGCCCTTGACGCACTCAAGCGTGAGAAAGGCAAGTGCTTACTACCTTGGGACTTGTGTGTATGTGTTAAGAGTTTACGAAGATTCAGCCTGCTGGAGACTCAATTCCTGAGTTTATCAGTAGTATTTAAATTGTTCTGCTATGGTTAACCACTTCCCTTACAAACTAAATTGCATTGTTTTCATCTAGAAACATTACTTCAATTTATTACAGTTTATATACAAATAAAGCCGATGTCATTGCATATGTACACAATCTCGGATTAGTAGATTTTCAACTAGCAAAGCACACACCAAGCGTGAGTTAACTAAGGATAATTATGGAAGGGATTAATAGGTCACATGGACGAGTACATCTGTTGTGATTGTTAACAAGGTACTTGAACAAAAATTTTTGTATTTTTAAAAATTTTTATACTTGTATGGAATATGGTTTGTTTTGTGGGCATACACAGTGACAAAATTTTACTGAAATGAAAATTTCTTAGCTTTCATAGTTTTTTTTATAATGGCATGTATCCCATACAGTGGAACTTCTTGACGACAGATAACACTATTGCATTAGTACTTGGTACTGTTTTAGTGAAAATTTTCTACTCCAGGTAATGCCGTGACATTGTACTGTCGTACCTCCTTACTCATCTCAACCCAGTCACTGACACGCCAAGACTGCGCACATGTTATGTCTTTCTGTCACCACCCCTCCCTCCCCCCCAACTCAACACGAGCAAACCCAGTGCAGTGTATACAGTGCATTGTAAACACAAAAGTGTTTCACCCTAAGGAAAACTTGTGAGACAAACTACAGGGAGTGTTTTCTTGGTAGGCTTATTCGCTGGACAAATACGCTGGAACAACCAGCTGTTCCTGGAGTGCCAACCCCAGCTTGATGCCGGCCTCCGAGGGTTTCCAACGGAAAGTATAATCCTAGTTTAGTTTATGAAGGCAGGTCCCTAGTGTTATGTTGCTTTTTCTGGCCCTTCAGCAAGCAAGTAAATTACTGTTAAATTGATTACGGTTGTTTTTGTTTATTGTTATTACATAGTCAGCCTTACCCCCCACGTCACACCCGGGTAAATTATTTGAGTGTGTTCATGTTTCTAAATTCAGTTCTAGTTGAGTGTGATTTTTTGTGTTACACTTTAAGTGTTTGTGTAAGTTCTTTTTTGAATGAGTACTTGATTTGATTTCACGCGTTGGCACTGCCGGCGCGTGGGACCAACCGCCCTAAAGGCTCTGCCAGTCTTGCTGCGCGCGTGACCGGGGTAAGTCGTGTTCTTGTACCGTTCCATATGTTTGTAATTGATGGGAACGGTCACCACGTGGCAAGATAGCAAGTTTTCACATCGGAATACTTTGAGGGGTGTTCAGCCTCTTGCGGGTACGCCCGAGTCCTCTGTATGCTAGCTGTCCAGCTAGTGCGGTGTCTCATAATTACTGTTGCGAATAATTGTTTTTTGTTTGTCTTCTCAAGTCCTAACTCCGCTACTGGCATGCCACGGCAGCCTGTACCAGGAAGACTCGGTCAAAGTACTCGAGGGTGTGTGTATTATGTGTGTTGCTATGTAAACCTAGTAACTATAAATTGCAGTTCTGAGAAAGTTCTGTATCGACATTGTCTCGTCGCTCGGCTTCACATAAAGGATAAGCGTGAATGTTTCCACATCCGCGTGGGTCTCCCAACCCTGCATAGCTGCCAGATTAGTACTTGCCAAAGAACCATCCACCCTGAGAAATAAATTGTCTCTGTTCTACCCATTCCCAGCCAGGCATGCTAGGATGGCGCCCACGATACTCTCAGCTTAGCTATTACACAAGTACAGATGGCGAAAGTGCAGTGAAAATTCAAAGACCTACCCACCCACGGCGGCGGCCCTGCATTGTGGCTCGACTAGTACTCTCTTATTACTACGATTATCACCATGCAGACTCCAAACTGTGCTACTCAGTAAAGGATCCTTAAGGACGCCGCCTACCCGCGCGTGAAAGGCTCAAAAGCAACGGAGCAGTAAGGTCGACCTTGAAGCGCGCATCAAATGCTGCATCACCTCAATGAGCCAAGCGCTGAACTAGCGTGCAAGGTTCCCGCTGAACCGTTTCTACTGTGGGACTTTCAGCGACAACACTATTATTTTATCTTACGCGACGAAAGAGAAAAAGTCGCTCTACAGGTCTATAATATTCAGAATATTGTGAAAATGACTACTCTTACATAAAAATCAGCATCAAAAGTCCTGATTCTGTCACTTTCACACTCAAATGAAATACTTGTTAGGAACAATAACAGTTAATGGCAAAATTATATACCTGTACTATGATCCTTAAATGCTTTTCGTAGCCTAACCGCGTGACAACATGTTGAATGGTTTTCGAATAAAATCAGGATTGTTAAAGGTCTGCGCACCTCTTCACGATTCTAGTATGTAGATGGCCCCCTTAAAGAGAATGTCCAGCCAAGTCAGTTGAGTGTTATTCTTAGATGTACCGATAAGATTTAGCCATTTGTTTTAGTTTTCCTCTCAAGCACAGTAATTAAATAGTGTAAAGTTAAATGTTCTTAGTAGTAGCCTGTAGTGCCTACAGCAAAGGTTGTATGTAAGTGAACTAGAAAGGCTGAAAAATAAATACAATTGTAATCTTAAAGGGAGGGACCTTGCCTCATGGACCCCATCCCCTTCGAAATGTGTCACTGTGTTGGATATTGGAGCATGTAAATTATGTGTGCATGTTGGTACAGTGCACTCTTCAGTATTGTTTGTTTTGGTCACAAACAGTTTATTTCATTTTCAGAGTGATCAAAAAGTCACGCAACCCACATGCTGGCTCTGGTCACTTTGTTTGCTCGTCCGCTGCATCCCTGGCAATAATATATGAGGTAGTCCCTCCGTGGGTTGCATGACTTTTTGATCAGTCAGTATAAATATCCCGATTTTTATAAAGTGTGCATCAATCAACTTCCAGTTGTCTGTTGTGGATTATCCACTTTTTTTTCCTCGTATATCTTTCCTGTTTCCCTCTGCTGTTATTAGTTGGTTCATGTTTCCATACTTTCTTTTTCTGACAATACACGACTGCTTGAATAGTGGAGTTTCTGCTCATGCCCTAAACTGAGGTTTTAGCCATTCCTAGTAGTAGACAGTTGTTTTAGGTTACTTCCTCCTAACAATGTATAATTTCTAGTGTCTACTGCAATGTTAACGTGTTATGTGTTATGTCACATTCTGTTTCATAGACATTACTTGGTTATAAAGGAGCACAACAGTTCACAAACTAAAATGTTTGTGACTGTGATATAATATTGATGCATGGATGGGGACTTTTTTTGGCAGTGGTTGCAGCCCTGAACATTGTATGGACTGTTTGTTATTTAGCCATGACTAATACTTGTTTAAAATTCATATATTTTTTTTTTTGTTATAGTTATTTGATTGCGTCAAAACATAACCCGGAAGTGTGCACACTCAACATTCGTGTTCAAAATATGACGGAAATCAAAACGCAGGGCAAGAGTTGATTGTACGTGAAGTGTAGATGTCATACAGAAATGTCGAGATAGTGTTAAGTAGCCTATTGTTAATTGTTGTTGACAATGACTGATGATGGGTGGTTGATGGACAGATGAAGAACTGGACATGGATCACCCAGTCGCAGCTTCCAGCAACAAGCCCTGTGAGAAGATTTGGGCCCCAGGGGACAAGTGTCTGGCACCGAGCAGCGCCGATGGCCAGTCAGTAAACTCCTTGTACTCTCGCTTGCTTGTAACTCACTGCCACTTGCATGTGCTGGCTGCAGAACACTTGTTATGACCTGACTGTATCTGAACTTTGCCCTGTGATTGTTTCAGTCTTTTGTGATCCTCCAGATAACTGCCCATGGGAAAATATTTCTACGAACTGTATGTACCAAGTTATTTGAAAGCTGTGTTTTCTTTTCTCCTGTGGTATTCAAATCTGCCAAGTGCTATGGATTTTCTTAATTAGGCTATTACAGAGTGTCTACCCACAGGGAAAACCTGGAAAATGGAAAAGTCAAGGAAATGTCTGGGAATTTTCAACTGGGTCAAGAAAAAGTAATTAAGTATTGCTTTATATAAAATGTTTTGTACAATTCAATAATTTAAAAATGTAATTTTGAAGAAAAGTAAAGTGGTTACCTTTGTGCAGCTTAGCATAGTGGTTAGCAACACTTTCTGTTGCTCATGCAGAAAGTTCAAGTATGTTTGGTTAAATGCCTTCTGATTAAAATCATTGCTGGGAAAGCTAATTTTACTTTTGAGATGTGTGATTAAACATTTTGGTCTTAACTTGTTAAAAAAAATTTTATTGTCGCCTATTGTAGTATGGTCTGTGATTCAAATGCCTGTCTCCAGTAATTTTAATGCTTTTCTATTGTAGTATACTGATCTGTTACAAATCCATTTTATCTGTGTTGATATATTAATAAGGTATCTAAAGTACCAGCGAAGTTCGGCTGCTTGTAACATCTCAGATCTCGAGAGCCAGTGAGGATGAATGAGGTAGGATCAAGCAATGTTGAGAATGAAGGATGGAGGTAAAGAAATATCCTTCAGAAAACACTCCCAACCTGTGGTATCGTCCCAGCATGATTTCCGTTAGCAAATATACGGAGTGACTTGTCGCCACGAATCAAACCTGGACCGCCTTGCTGCGAGGCGAGCACTGTAGCTATTCGACCAACGCAGGACTTAAAAAGTATTAGTTTTGCTGATTATAGGTCAGGGAACATTAAATGACATTTCCTGGAAAACAGGGAAAAGTCAGGGAATTCCAAAATGGAATATCAGTGGAAATCCTGAATTACTTATTTAATCATCAAAAACTACTGAAAATAGCATGTTTAATATGGACAGTAAAATTTATGATGCATTGTAATGGAAAAGTGTGTCAGTGGTGTGTATGCCGTTTAGTGTTTAAAAAAAATTATATTTGCAATAACCAGTGTAACATCTCATATGCAGGAGAAAAATAATAGAGCTGAGATACTTTAATGTAGGTTGTTCAGTGTTCTGTGCCAAATGTAACTCCAAAGAATATTGGACAAACTGTATTTTGAGTGTGATGAATGCTATGAACCTGGAGGCCAAGCAAATACTGCTATTGAAAGGTGCTGCATCAAATTTGTATATGTACTGTGTACATTTTCACAACCGGAGGTGCAAGTGGTCACAACTGCAACAAAATGCATGGAAATCGGTGCAAGTCAAATTTTGCTGTTTGTGCAATCATAGTGAATGCTTGGGTCGTGCCATGTAGGTATCGTATTGCTACGGTGGAGGACGTGACCGAGGACATGAAGGAGGTGTGCGTGATCTTTGACCACAACAAGGCGGTGGAAGCAACCGAGCCACACCTGTTACGAGAGGTGACCAGCGACCAGCCCAAGTCTGCTGTGCACCTGCCCAAGAAGCACGGGTCAGTACTGTGTTCTGGTTTGTCAGCCGACACATTGTGATGTACGGGCACGTTAACTGTCGAGAATGTGCTGCTGTTGAAACATTGCTTCATGTCATTCAAGTTGTGATGTGCCTCAGAACCTATTCCTTGAACCTAGTCTTGATTTCTGTGAATTTTTAAGGTGTTATGAAAGTATAAAATATAACTCCTTACAAAAAGCTAGAACATTCCAGATGAGTTCAAAGCATGCACATACCTATTAGAAACATTGTCTTGGAATCTTTAATATACTTAGTTGAAAATATCTTTGTCGGATTAGATTTTTTCAAAGTCAAAACAATATGCCACAATTGTTTAATTGGTTGCATATAGAAGTGATACAGCATTGGGTACGCAGGCAACCATTGTGATAACCTGAGAACAGCTGCACCGACTTTTGATATTTATTGGGGGGGGGCTTAGAAGCTTAAGGGAAATTTTTTTAAACATATACGGTATTACCAAAACAAAAGTGTTCTCCCTAGTTGCAAGAAATTTACGAAACATTTTTTTAACTTCCAGCTAAAACATTCACATCACACAATATCTTGAACTTTCGAAAAACTAAATTTAAGGGACCCTTTTCAAAAAATATTAATATACAATACCAAAACAAAAGTTTTCTCCCTGGTTGCAATAGGTTAATGAAACATTTTCAAACTTGAAGTTCAAACATTCAAATCAAAGCTTAAACATTCAAATCACACAAAATCTTGACACTTTAAAAAAATGTAATTAAGAGGTCTTTATCATATAAAGTATTAAAATACAATACCAAAACAAAAGTTTTCTCAGTGTTTGCAAGAAATTTATTAAACATTTTCTGAATGCAACTGAAATATTCAAATTACACATATTCATGATGCTTTCCAAAAATAAAATGATGGGGCTTCTATCACATAATATATTGAAATACAGTACCAAAACAAAAGTTTTCCCCCTGTATGCTAGAAATTTAAAAAACATTTTTGAGCGTGCAACTAAAACATTTAAATCACACAATATATTGACATTTTCAAAAAATAAAATTATGGGGCCTTTATAATACATAATATTTCAATATTTTCACAGAATATCTCGACAGTTTCACATAGTTAAATTCCATTATTAAAATTAAAAAGTTAAATAAATTAAACAATCATGCACAAAATAATTAGTGAAAACACTAACAACATACTCGACAAAAGTGTCAGATTTCAGAGTAATGCAAAAGTTTTTCTACGCACTGAGTTGCTTCTTATGAATTTACAAGTGGTCTAAGATCCAAGTTGTCTAGCACAGCCTGATGTGCATTAAGTAATTCTATGTTGTTTAGTCTCTTTTTTTTTTGCCTCATCGTTGATCGTAAGTATGTCTTCAGGCGACTAAGGGCACTGAATGACCTTTCAGCTGTAGCGGTTGTCACAGGAACAGTACGTAGGAGTTTCATACATTTGTTGACTTCAGGCAGGAGTTCTTGAACAGTGGGGTCTTCCAAGAACATCTGCTGTCTGTCACACAATGAGTTTATGGTTACATTCTTCCGTTTGGCAATATCGCAAAGCATGGATAGGTGTAAAATGTGTACATCAATATCTAAATCGTGACTAAATAACTCTCGTGTCTGCTCGAGTTTTATGTTGTTGTTCACAGCAGATACACATTCTTTCTCTACTGATATAATTTTCTGAAATCCAGAAGATCCAAACTTCTCTGTAACACATGATTTCACTGGCTCACATTCATCAACACACAGTTGCTTTAAATATTCATCTGGCATGGAGAACTTGTGAGGCGCAGCAGCAGGGTTCTCACGACTCTTTGGAATGCGGTGTTGTCTCAGCAGTTCTGGCTCTTCAACAAACTAGGTTTTTCTTCCAAGCATTTCTTCCAAAATTGCTCGAAACCCTGACGCTTGTCTTCCAGGATATAAATGAGATATTTTGGTATTGATTCTGCTTCAGTTACACTAATGTGTGGACACTGTATCTTAATATTTACCTCTTCTACTGGACTCATGATGTAACAGTAGAGGGACAGGAAGAAAAATGTCTTGAAGTGCTGCATTGTTTCAAGGTATCCAGCACACTTTGAGGCTGCATCAGTAGTATTTTCTTCGGAAAACGATTCAGAAAACTTAACTAGACTTTCATAGTCTTTCAACACCTGTTGAATGCAGGAAGTACGTCTCATTGTCCATGGAGTAGGGCAAAGCGGGCGAAGGCCAATTTTGTCGTCTGCACTGATATTTCTGAAGATTTGCATTCTTTCAGGGGATTCTCTAACTGTGTTCATCAAGTCTTTGGCTAAATTCATAATGTCTCTCATACAGGGCAGGTGACGTAGACTGTCTTGAACTGCTAACTATGACACTCATAGCAGAGGCACCATCATAGCACTGCCCCCTCAAATTGCCTACGTGTAAATTCAGACATGCAAGAACATCTTTTACAATGTTAAAAAGTGTTTTTGCTTCAGTGTTTGGAGTTTCATATAATCCATTCACACTTGCGTTGAAGTGACGTGCGATGGATAGACGCACGTACCTATCAATGCAAGCTGTGCAGTTCACACCTGCGTAGAAATACCGCAGGTTTCAGTAGTCGCACCGCTGTCTGTGCAGCAATACGAACCAACTACAAATAATAAAGAAAATTGTTTTCGCGTATCGTTTGTGGATGCTGGAAACTAAAAGAAAATGAGTTCATCCGTCTGTAAATAAGGGACAGATCCATTGGTCAAGGAAGGGGGGTGGGGAGATCATAGGTACCTAGGCCCCTTCTCCGAGACTGCTCCAAAAAAATTGTAACCAAATAAATGCCTCGTAAATTATGGAAGGTAATACCTTACACTTTTTCTACAACCTGATATGAGACTACACATCAACAACACAACCACGATTACAAGATTTTGTGTTGCAACATTGTGAGTTATAATATAGATAAGATAGATAAATTAATTGCTTACGTTGGGTTGGAAGGGGACAGGACGGACTACACAAGAAATTAAAATAAAAAAAAGTTTTTTTATGCATCTAAAATAGTGACAAATAACCCCTAACATCATTTTCACCATATAGAATTTTTAAAAATAAAAAAAGCACGTGAACAAAGTAACAGGAAAAAGTTGTATCAAATAAATCTTTTTAGTTTCTAGATTCCAAAATGTTGTGTGCAACGTAGTTTGTTATTCATTAAAATTAATGTAGGCCTATGTGTTTCCCTGGATTTTCGCTTCTAGTCAAAGTTGTTTATTTGAGGGCTTTCTCTGAGATTACTCATTTCCCCCCTTCATTCTGGCACCACTCCATACACACCACATTTCACCCCCAACCAAAACTAAAGACATGGATGTTAAAAGTGTTGAGACCTAAATATTTTCACTCACTAAGCGAGGCCCACATTGCTATAGAATCTTTTAAGGGCTCCTATTCTTATTATTATTGCTATCATTATAATCATTATTATTATTAAAGAATCTGATGTTAACAGTTACTGGTAAGCACTTTACTATGAAAAACACTCAACATAACATCATCTCAAATTTTTTTAGCATTCTTTTCTCAATGCAAAAGGTATACACAATGACTGAGCCCTGTTGAATATTATGTAACATATAACATGCTATGGCTCATAAGTAGAGGCAGCACCTTTAAGTCTGTTCTTTCAAGTGTCATATCGATTTAATTCAGTTTACATTTATTTTACATTTATTTTAACCTCTAAGCAAGAAGAAAAATGTGGAAGAAAACTATCATAATTTTTCCTAGAGTTTCAAAAAAGTTGGAAATTGAGTAATCCAGTAAGGCAGTTTAAGCATAGCCGTAAAATATGTTTAGTATTTTTGCACATTTGTTTCCAACTAATATGATATGAGAATGTTGCCCTTAGTTGCCTGAAGTTGCACAATAGACTAATGTTCTGTACAGTTATTTTCCCAAGTAAGGATATAATTCTGAACGCACTACCAGAGCAGAAATGTTCGGTAAATGCACACTTGACATATTTTCGACAGCAAGGGTGTTGGAGACAGTGACATAAAACTTTACACAAGGACAGGAATTTGGGGAGGAATAGGCCATGAACGTTAAGGACCCATCTCAATGTTTGTCCTGAGCTACTTCAGAATAGCCAGAGCAGAGATTCAAAAATGGATGCTCCTTAATGACCGGTTGTCTGGCTTAAGTAAAAGATTTCACCAGGCAATCACAAACCATGGATTCATAATATATTCCTACTGAACTTTCTGTGTTACCTTGGAAGAAGTAAATTTTTGGGTACGAAAATGGAGGTGTAAACATCCAGTTTATTTTACTAAGGCATATTTCTTTTGTGTAGCTGATGTTAAAAATGTTCTTAACCTAATAGTAAAAAAATACATTTCATACAAAGCATTTGCACTGGTATTAGCTGTGATTTGAGACGTTAACATCTGTGGTGCAGCTAGCCGAGGTAAGTATCTTGCTATCTTGACTCGGACAGCTTGTGGCATGACCACGCATGCCCTGGCCAAGTTAGTGAAGTGTCAGAGCAAGCGAGGGCTGTGGTGTGTGCAGGGGACTGGAGAGGGAACGCCGGCGCAAACACAAGCGACTACTGTTCTACCGCAAGCTGGAGGAAGAGCGCGAGGCAGAGAAACAGCGCTGGCAGAACTTCCTGCGAGGCAACCAGGTCCCTCCCTCCTCTCCTGGTCAACACTGTACAGTTACAACTATGCTGCTTTGTCATGTATGCCCATGACACAGTGGCAGGCAAATATCAAATGCTTCATAAGATGCATTTGTAAAAATCATGACAATGCAAATTATTATCTGCAGTCTTGTATGTTATACAATAGAGCCCCGTTTTTACAAACTTAGAGAATTTTATTATAACACGACTCTTACAGAAATAGACTATAAATTTATATCACCCGGTAAATTGTGTTCCAACACCACCTTCAGTGCTCACGCCTAACTGGCAGTAGTTTTATTGCATTTGTGCCTTCTAGTTTCAATCTCACATTTCAATTTCTAATGGTCAAATGAATAAGGATTGAAATGGTCTCAACAGATAACTTATATGATGTAGCCAATAACCAGTATTGCAGATGGCTAATATCAAACCATAAGCTACTTTTTATGTCAGCCAATATTTGTGCACACACTTATATTTAAACAGGGGCGTCCATATACTTAACTTCAGAACAGATAATATACCATATTTACCCATGTACCACCTGCACATTTTTTCTCAAAAACATTATTGAAAAGTTGGGTGCGGGTCATACACGGAAATTAAGAGTTTTGGAAGAGTTGACGGACTGTTGGAAGGTTTTATCACAATTGAAATATAAGAATCACACCCTTACATGTCAAATTGTAGTGTGTAAGCAGTAAATATGCAACACCGACGTTACAGTGGCAACGGCCGTGCATACAACTTGTGGGCTGCTGTTGAACCACTGGGATGTGCCAAGCTTGCGGCATGCTGGTCCCGGACCGTGCCGAGCAACATCAAGCCTTCATACACCTAGATACTTGGTCTGATCCGCCCGGTCCAATAAGCTCTGCTAGCATGTAGGCACAGAGCAAACTGAGACATAGATAGTGCTTCATCACTGCACTAGAATGAGCCACAGTACAGCATGCTGTGTTACGTACCAACAACTGCCGATGGAGTGCAGTATACACTGCCGCTGCAAAGCATTCATGTGCAGTGCAGCGTGTGCCAGCTATCGCTATCAAATCTTCCAACACATCAAACAGGACTACGCACTATTTATATTTTTGTAGTGCCATTTAATTCTTTTAAAACGATGTCCACATATTTAATGTAATTTAATTACGTTTCTGGACAGTAGGCAATTAAATTAGGACTGTATAGTGAATTTTTTTTTCTTGAGTGTGTGCTGAAAATTCGGTGTGTGAGACTTACGTAGGGGCGGATGGTACGTGGGTAAATACGGTATGCACCTTGAGGACTCCTTGCCAACTGAACATATACCTACTGAATTTACCCTTGTGCAACCTGCACATTTTTCCTCAAAAATAAGTATTGAAAGGTTGGGGTGGAGGTCATACATGTAATTCAATGTTTTGGAAAATTTGAGTTTGGGTTTATCATTCATTATAGACTTCTGGAAGCAATGGAAATACCAAACAGAACAAAACTATTTACTTTCACTTTGTAACGTGTTAGCAATAAATATATTGAAACACTGGCACCGGCATTACCATCAGCCACTGACGTGCATACAGGTTGTGCCTGCCGTCTGGGACGTGCCTATCAGACCGTGTGAAGCTGCGTCAAACCAGGGTGCACCTAGATCCTTAATCTTAGTTTTACTTGCCAGGCTCAGTGAGTGAGCATCTAGACACCCACAGCACGTGGTATAGCAGCTCAAATAACCAAGACAGAGAAAGCATTTCTTTACTTCGTTAGAATGAGTCACAGTACAGCACACTCTTAGTTATCGACAGCTGTCCCGAGTACAATATATGCTGCTGTCAAACATTCGTCTGCCATGCAGGCAGCCTTCACTATAACCACTGTACCTTACAGTGTGTCGTAATCTGTGCTGAGCAATATGTATACTCCTGGAGCATCATTTCATTCTTAAGATGTTTACATATTGAAATAAATTCATATTAAATTTCATTCAATTATGTTTTAATGCTATAGGAAATTTCATTGAAACTTTAAAGTGAAAAAAAAATTCTTCAGAGTATGTTGAATGGAGTGGGGGTATTACAAGGGAATGAGTGGTACCTGGGTTAAATATGGTAACTATTAACTCGGACTACATAATCATATGTTGTAAAGTCCAAATCACAGAATTTCTTTTCTTGATATGAAATGATTAAGTAGGACACCAAATTAACTAAATGCCATGGTTCCCGAAAATTTCATCACTAAATCAATGTTTCGTTTAATTATACTGTAGTTCTAAATTGGGGTTGTACCATTTATTTTGAACGTATCTCCATCTTGCTGACGAAGTGATGCTTCTTCAAGTTGAATGTGTAGTAGCAGGTGTGTGAAATATACTAAGAATAATTTATTCATTGTGTGTGTTGTAGGCAGTGAAGAAAACTACCACTAAGAGTATATTTGCATCCCCAGAGACGGAGGCTGGTCGCGTGGGGATTGGTACATGTGGTCAGAGTGGCCGGCCAATGACAGAGTTTCGCACCTGTGAAAAACCGCTCAAGAGAAAGTGCTAGTTCAGTTAAACATTGTAGCCAATATATTGTTAAAATTTTGTACCATTTGATGTAAGGTCATTGCTTTTAATTATTCAGTATTTCTGCAATTAATGTTTTGAGCACTTTTATAATTGTAGCAGTAAACTCTGTTCAACTTATCAAATTGGTGTTTTTGTTTGCATGTGATTCCAGCATTGCCAGTGTTAATGAATCTGTATATACTCAGTCCAAATGTGCTACCATGCAGTGTGGCTAAATGCAATGGATGTGCCCACTCGGGCTGTTTTCCTTGTTGGACAGCAATTTCACGAACAATAGTACATGATTTATTCAAGTAAATAATGGTAATTTTTGTCAACATGTCACACATGAATTGATTGTCAGACACAAGTAGCATAATACTGCCATATGCTACGCCAAAAGTGTCATGACTGTTTTTATGCCGTTACATTCATCCTGTCGGAAATGGGTATTATCTAAACCAGAAGTGTTTACGAATGTAAAAAAAATGGTTCTGTTATATTTGCTTCATGCAACATTACAGATAAAATCCTTTCAGCAATGCATCATTTTATGCTCGCTTCAAGGTTGCCATTACAGTGCCGCTATTTCTGGACCTCTAAAATATGCAGGTAGGCAGTGTCTTTATGTGGTACAGTCTGGAGAAGGAGAAGTCTATCAAGTAAAAATGTTGCCAGAAAACAATTAAGGTTCAGAATAAATTATGTAATTAATAATAAAGTTACTAGGCCTTCTAAATAGATACATTTTTTAACATTTTAAATTTAGTTGCATATAGTAAACTTTCAATTAATGTAAAAAGCAGCGGTTATGTCATAGAACCTTTTCACTTAGAAATATATTGCTACGTGAATTTTGGGGGGTTTGCTGAAGCATTTTTGTAGTACAGTATACCGTGATTACGTGCACATAGGCCCCCTATTTTCTTTTTTTTTCCAAAATTTTTACTTTAAAAAAAAGGGGGGGGGGAGGCCTATGTGCGCAATATTGAATTTTTTTTCAGAAGAATTCAAAATTTGTCAACATTAGGTATGTTTAATGATGTACCACAGTTTGTTCATTAATAAAGACATGTATCCACGTTTCGAAAACCATGCAAGACATTTTCACTGTTCACATCCAGCATCACATAACCTAATCTGCAAACGACGTAAATATAAACCGACGCGAGGACGGAACAAAATAGAACAAGAAACTTTGGATCGGACCACGCGGCCGTGGATCGGACGAACTGGAACGGAAAATGGACGAATGGAAGAAAACATTCGCAGTAACCACAACATTGACGCGTTAACGTCCAAAAATACTTTGAAAAAATAAACATTATATCTGATTGATATATTTCTGACTTATTTTTACTGTGAACTAAACTTTTGGTATCTTCAAAGTATCGTACGTCTCTAAATACTGGCAAGTGTACCAAGAAACACGTACGTTTAGCAGTGCGTCAGTCAAAAAACTCGTGAACCAGCTGTACGGACGTGTCGTCCGCTAACCATAATTATAGTAATAAACGTATAGCGTCGTAGATTGTGTTTGTAACGTCTGTATATTTTATATATTTGTTAATAAAACTCTCTCATTAAGTGATGAAGTGGTTAATTAAATGTACACGACAGATAACAAAGATCTATTTCTTATGCAAGATCACAGTGCACGGCGGTCGGCAGCCAATGAACAAGTTTGTTTATAATTTGCTTTGTTTATCCTAAAACTCAACTAAGAGTGAACGGAGAATAGCACATAACATGGTTCATTGCTTTACAGTAACTAATTTTCTTCAAACAAATTCAATAGGTAAAAAAAATGAATCACTTCCGTGTATCAAAAACGTAAACAATCAGTTGTTGAAGAGCACGGGTCGGACAGGCCATAGGCCCAGACCGTGCGGTGTCGAGTGGCTGGCCGTCCCACGTTATCAAATGTAAACATGTCTGCATGGCTTCTGTGCGAATAAATTTGTTGAAACGTTAAAAAAGACGAGTCCAAAAACCTACGAAATGAACAATTACTAGTGTAAACTGTAATATAAACTTCATTACGTCGTACGAGAGTCCACACGAAGCAACGAAAGTGCGAACAAAGTACATGAGGTGTGCAAAGTGTGATACAACGCTAAACACGCGAAGCAAAATAAAATTACCGGCATTATCCGGCCTAAGAAGACCAATATGTTTGGTCACGACGAACTTGTCGACGTTGCTACGGTATCCTGTAACTTGTTTTTCATTTTACGCCAATCTCTAATACACGACGCTGTGATATATTTACAAACAAACAAACGTACTGTGCAATTTCCTATTTCTTCTGCTTCCTTAATTACTTTTAGCTTCTCACTCACTGTAAACGAACGCAATAGTTGTTTTGACATTTTAATTTCTCAAAAAACTATCAAAATACGTTACCAAGTCACTACAAAAACATTTATCTACTAACGCACTGAGAACAATGCCACCTAAACACGTGAATAGTTATCGATCGCGCCTCCAGCTCAGCATTCCTCCAGCTGCATGGCTGTGTGCGTGTGTGCCTAGCCTATCGCGCTGTTGTCAAGTCTCCGTGCACGCCAGTTACCTAACCACGTATGACGCGGACTTCAAATACTAATTATCCATGTAAGCAGCGCACGCCAATTTTTATAATCCAAATTTGGTGGAGGGGGGGAGTTGTGTGGGATACATGAGCGGATACAATACACAAACTAAACTCATATGACGGTGCATGGTTCATGGTTGCCAGACATCAGCAGTCTCATTTCTCGTGAAATACACATAGGGGGGCCTATGTGCAATATTTTAGCTTTTCCAAATTTTAGTTTCAAAACTTGTGGGGCGGGGACCTATGTGCACGGGGGCCAATGTGCGCGTAAATACGGTACATTACTAGTACCCAATTGTATTGGTGATTCGGAATAAAGTGAGTACTCAAAAAAGCCCTGATTAATTTCTATTTTCAGCCAGTTTATATCTTTCCGCCGAATGTAAACATAAATATTGCCACGTGCTTTTATTCACATAGGGTCGTGAATGTTTACATGTACAGTATACTGCTCCGATAAATTTTATATTCAATATCTACTCATTAAATGCATGGGGCTGAATATAAGAAATAATAAAAAGTAATCTTAGTTATAAATACCTGCCAGTTAATGTCTTATAATACACAAAAACAAATTACAGTGTATTGCTATTTCGTAGAATTTTGAGTTAGCATGGTTTGTAAACCAGGTCCCCATTAGTATTCACTTTGTTAATGAAAAATCCGTATTTGCGCAACTCTAATTGTATTTTTTGCACAATTCTGTATTCTAAACACATTAGAAACTATACCATACAATTTCACATTAAAAAATTACGTTCTTAATTTCAACACAACACAAATTTACTTTCCGGAAAAATATATTCACCTCTGCAACTGATACATAAAATTTAACTTATCTCTCTTAGAAACTGTTGTCTTTTCTGGTAGCTATAAAGTTGTAAAGGAAATGTTTACTCATGATTTTTTTTTATTCAAGTGTTCCAAAAATGAAACAACAAACACACAATACAGAACAATTATAAGGTCTGTGAAACATTTTAAAAAATTAATATAATTAAATGGCTTGACATAACATAACAGATAAATTATACAGTATGTGGAAGAGATTTTTTTTACGTAGGGTTGGCAAATTTACTTGGAAAACAGCCAACATACCTACAACCAACCATAGTTGCTGAAAACTATGACAAACCTGGCAGATAACTTATTTTGTGTGGCAAAAATAGTCAGTTGCTGATACCAGGGATTTAATCTTTCAACAAGATCGCACCCCTCGACATTTCTACAATTATGTACGAAATAACCCGAGTGCAACATTGCCACGTCGCTGGATAGGTCGCGTAGCCTGACACTGCTCCACAATGACTACTACAGTCGCCAGACTTGACGCATTGAGATTTGTTATTCTGGGGTTGCATCAAGGATAGTGTTATATTTCACCTCAACTACAGAATCACGAAGAATAATTACGACACCACATCACAGCAGCTGTTCTTATCACTTTTGACATGCTACATTGGGTACGTGTAGAATTGGACTACTAACTAGATATGTGCTGTGTGACAACGGGTGGAGGGACAGAACATTATTGAAAATTGTTAAAACTTGTGAGTTTGTCTTTCACGAACTGCAACAGTTGTTACACATAAGTAGTTCTTGGCCATTTACATGTACTGATATTTTAAAGGTTTTCAGGACGTTATAAATATCCTGTTAACATTTGCTTTCGGTACATATGCATTATTAATACAGTTTGTATAGTTACATAAACATCAAGACAGTACACATGGATTCTAACACACATTTTTGTGTACAAATTTTGTTCCCTGAGAACTATCTTAAGGCATATTCCAATTGACTGCACCAAAAGGGCACACCAAAAATTGAAAAATTCTACCAATTGTGCAATTGTACCCAAGTGTTAATGCTATGCGACATGCCAACATTAACAATAACAGACAACAAATTATATTAAAAAACTGAATTCTTCAAACTCAGTTGTCAATAAAAGGCTAAAATTTCAGTCTGTAATATTTCTTTACCAACCAGTTATTGTAATTAATAATCCACTTGGCATAATTAAACTTGTTATAAACGAGAGTGAATTCACAATAGCATTGTGGACACTGCCAAAGTGCGTGATGGGACACTAAAAAAATGTTTACTGTAAATAGTTCCTTCCCACGTACATACATACTAACAGCTTTTTACAGCAGCCACATTTTTTCCCCATTTACTCACAATATATTTGAAATACCCACTGGCATTCCCAAATGTGAAAATAAGTCACAATTACACTTTTGCTTAAAAAAGATATGATTTTTTATAATAAACAAAATTTTCTCATAAAATAAATTGTGCCGTTTCCCCCAGCACAAGGTACACAAGAATGGGATTGAATCCCGAGCTAACTACCAGATCACTGAAATAAGTACCAACAAACTGTAGAGCTAACATGCGTGATTATTGAGAATGCTTACAAAAAACAAAGGAGCACAGCTCGAAACATAGCAAAATAGTGCAGGCACATACAATCATTTAAGACACAAAGCTGCCAAACCTTAGAAATAAAAAATCTTGATTTTTTTTTTGTGAATTTTAGCATTCGTTACATGAAAACACTTAAAAACATCTGATAACTTAATGTACTATAGGCACTCAGATGTACAAACACAGTATAAATGCACAGTTACAAAAAAAAATCACTTTCAAATATTAACAACAATCACTTGAAACTATTTCCAACAATTCACAGGAACAAACTTTATCAACTTACCTACATTTGTAGTTCATTGCCAATATTTAAACCTGTCGAATCACCCTCTAAAACAGGAACAGACAACAAACTACTAACTATTTCGAATTTCTCCTTGTTGGAGAAAGTAACTACTATGGGGTACAGCTTCACATCGCCTTGATTGCTCCTATCCGTCGCCACTGAAAAAAGTTCACTTTTTTAAATCTGAACATTAATTGCGTGAGTTTCAGCTTCCATTTCAGCACTTATAGCAGATGTTTTCATTCTTGCACAGCCATATTTTTTTGCAATTTCACTGTCCGGAAACATTTTCCTGAACGACGGGCCCGCTTGATCGGCACAAGTTACTGGCAAATTATGTTCCATGATAAAAGACGTGAATAAACATTCTGCACAAATTATACCGTTTTCAGACGTGTTAGAAATTAAGTTCAACATCTTATTTGAATCAAAGCACTTAACACTGTCAATGAGTTGTTTTGTTCGACAGTGTTTAAACACGTCGTTTCTGTCTGCGTGCGCAAGTGAAAAATTGCAATGGCACGCCACACAATACGCATAGTTTTCACCTTTACGCGATGATATTATGTGCGGAAACTCTTCTGTGTATAACTTGTTGAAAGTTATTTTATAATGTTTCTTCTTCCACACTGCTGTAACATCATAAAGACAGAAAACTACATAACCAACCTAGCATGGGCACAACGAGAAACCACCACTGCTGCCATTAACTAATGGAACAGAAGAACGAGAGTGGTTGATACATAGACTAATCAAGTGCGACTGTATCAATATAGTTACAACAGATGTCAAGCAAAGGTTTCTGTTGAAACAAAATACAAAAAATTGTGGGGAAATAACGTCCAGTGGTGAGGACGTGACATGTACCTACAAATAGTGAGCCTCACGCCAAAATCATGAGAGTTGGCAGCTATGCAGATACAATTAGGTTACAGGTAGCAGGCAAGTTGAATCACTGTCAAAGCGGTTGAATTTAAGCTTAAGCTCTCCCAACATTCCCATCAAACCGGGCCCAAACAAACCAAGCAAACTAATCGGGGCTACGTCGTGCGACTTACTGGGATTCAACAAATTGAAATACAGAGTGACCCAACAAAACCAAAAGGAAAATCAAACACTTACCTAAAAATTAATAGACGCACGCTCGTCTGCGGAAAGCCGAAACAGCTGAAGCAAGGAGCATGCTACGCACACACTGGCCGGCAAATAGAAGCGAAGTTGCGAGGCGGAGTCAAAGTAATATGGGCCATAGCTGGCCACTGGAGGGGAAGGAAAAGGGAAGGTAGGAGATGGACCGACTGACAGGAGGGGAGGACCGAAGCAGGCCCGACGACACCCAAAGAAGTCCGAAGGCAGACACATTGCGAGGCTGACGTCACTTCAGTCCTCCGCTCACACGCACACATAGGTCCGTCACCATCGCACATAAAAAATGGTCCAGTCTCAAGTCCATCCAAAGGTACGGCAAGGGCTCTAGAAGTCCCAGTACAAAATAAATGCAATTTACTACCAACATTTGAGCACAAAATTAAATTTCATTTTTCAGCTTTGCCACATTTATTGTACGAATAAATTACAAATGTTCTCTATTCCAAAACAACAAATTTTACCTCTGACGCCGCCGGACCCTAAGCCTTTTTATTCGCGCTACACCCCTTCATCGTGAATAACAGGGTTTGCCCAAGTGCAGTGTAAGTGTAGTGCAGTCCAGGGCAACTAAGTGCGACCACCCCGCGTGCAAGCCGACACCGGATCAGCGTGCCACCATGACAGAGCCAATATTCCTAGAAAACATATAATTAAACTTTCATTAAGCATTTCACAGCAATGGCAGGTATTTCTGTTAGCAAGGGTATTTTATGTATGTGTGTGAGAAGTGAAGAGCTGGGTATGTTTTAGTAATAGTAACATTTAGTAACAATATCAAGTCACATGATGCATAGACTTTGAACACGCCATTATAAAGACACAAAAACTATGTGCACAATTCAGCACCAATAATACACACAATTAGCGAGTAAAAGGGTCATGTTTTTGTACGGGATCATCTCACTTCCATTTCACGTTAAGGGACATTTTGGTTTTGGCGGGAGCGCCGGACGTGGTCTAAGGCTCCACACCAAAGTAGCTGTAATCTTCAACTTTTGTTTTCACTTTCCATGTAAGTGCAATAGTCCCGTAATATTTAAAACCTTTGCTCAGCACCCTTGAAAGAGTACCGACACGGGGAAGACTGGTTGCCCCCTGCATAATTATGATTAAATGTCACGTTTACGAGCGTGTGAACGTCACCTAACATGGCCCCGGCGAGGCCTAATTCGCGTGTCCGTTAACTCGGTTTTGGTATCATCCTCATCACGTTTACGGTGTTCTGGAGACCTACCAACTGGTGAGTTTTATTTCAACTTGAGATCATTTGTTTCACCCGGCGTGTCACCAGCCAATAGGTGACTAGACTCAGTGTCTCTTCATGCAGTGTGGTTGTGGCGTGGACAGGCCCATAACATGTCCGGCAGGTAACAGTATTCAAACACCGCAGTCAGCTAGACAGACCTCTCACAGGTATTAGTCTAGGTGTTCGACCACAACCCTACGGACACAAGAGTCTCGTGCTAGTCTGAGTGATGACTATGCTGGCGCTCTTTCACCATCATATCACCAAACCAACACACCATAGCACCACGCAAACGCCTGTGAGGACCGGCTGACGTCACCACGCTGACATCACAAAATTCTAACTTCTAATTGGTAGGAAATTACTCAAGCACTTCATGCAGCATCTGCCATACTATTGTGAATCCATCATGATTGCAGAATATTTACAACAGCCAAGGTTTTATTCTTGTTTATATAACTTGAACCCGTGGATCGTAGGCTCACAGCTAACACCAGGCCGTTGAATATGCGCCGAGTGTAACCACGCACCCAGGAGCAATCCTACACTCCTTAAAAACACTCGTGAACTCACTTATAGCTCGACACTGGGACGAGGAAATACGCTAGCTACACGGAAACAAGCCAGGAGGGAGATTTCAATCAATTTATATTTAAGA